>JABSMQ010133212.1:0-11942 GCA_018902145.1 Anoncus sp. PSUC_FEM 10030000 | reverse complement strand
TGACTCGTATGATTGTGACGTCATGTTGGTAGGATTATCGAGGTTAGATATATCGTATGATCTTCCGCCAGAACATTCCTCTTTTTTTTTTTTTAATCAGACAACATCCTGAATGTCTGACAAACACTCGATATAGATTTTTACATTTTTCTCAATCACGCTTCTTAGTGTGAAGATTATTGACCCAAAAAACTTTTTTAAGTAATCGGACTAAGTATATTTTTAACGTAATTCTTAACAAACTGTAAAATATCCAGACCAGAGAACGAATTTTGGCTCGAATCAACCGGAAGAAAAATATGACGAAGGAACATAACCTAAAAGGGGTATTTGAACGCAGCAAGTTAGTTCTCTATAATTTTACGATAAAATGTAATCTATTTCTGTATCCTTGTGGGTCTCTGACTTAATGACTTGGCCCAAACAGTTGCGCCAAGTCGTTAGGTTAGACACAACCCAAAGAACCCAAACGAATCGCAGTTGTCCCGAATTTATTCCGTTGCCATATTGGAACGAATCCGATGCTTGCGTACTCCCTGATATATTAACTACAGAATTCTCGGTTTGAAAAATCCGTAACCCCGATGCTTTAACCCTAGAACGGTAACCCAGGGGTGTTTAAACACCCCACACATTTAATAAAACAGTCATTTTTACGAATTTTTCACGTTTTTTTACCCTCTTACCTAATTTTTGACCAACTTTTCAGACTTCAAGCAAAATTGCCGTAGGCTCACGTGATTCTGCATTAAAAAACGAAAAGAATGAGCCCCAGTAGAACCCTTTACGTGAAATTATACCCGAGATATGAATTTTTCAAAATTGGGATGTTTGATCAACCCAGGTTACCGTAATAGGTGAAAAAAAATAAGGTTACCGTTCTAGGGTTAATTATGCTGAAGAATATTACAAGAACTAAAAACACTGTTTCATAAAATATTCCAATTTGTATCTTGAATAGGTTTAAACCATCGTATCATTAAAAAAATTCCGTCCAATTACAATTTCGCGCCGCCCACGACCGATAAATTCTATCATCATCATCCGGTTATACGATATAAGAGTCGTTGTAATTTTTCGCGTAAATTATGACGTTCACAGGCATCACGAGCATCACGATGGTTCGCGTCCGGGAACACCGTTGGTCGACGAGAGACCGGAGAATCTCGTACCGAGTGAACCACGAAGATTTCGCGAGCGTAGTCACGAGGGTCCTCTGTCGTTGCCACTGCCGCGTTTTGCCGCACAAATGATGAACAACAACAACAACACGAGTAGCAGCAACAACAACAACGGTGCTGGTGGCGGTGGTGGTGGTGGTGGTGGTGGTATTTGTCCACGTCCGAGCAGTACGATTGTAGCAAAAGTCACGAGTCCACCGTGCGCAACGAGTTTACCATCGTTACCGAGTCCACGTGCGGCACCGCAACCACCAGCGTCACCACCACCGCGTCATCCGAGTCCGAGTCCAACGAGTTCGGACAGTGAAACGGCTCCGCAATCACCGAGTCTCGAGGAGAGAATACGTTCGCTCGACGAAAAGTACGAAAAATGGTCGGGTTCGAGAGCACTGAGCGCTGCTGGTGGTGATGCACTGGCAAAACTCGATGCAACCGCGTCCGAGAGATTCAGGTTTCGTCATAAACTCTTGGATCTCGATCTCAATGAGGTACAACCGTCGGACATTGTAAAATCCGTTCTCGCAAAGAGAAGCGTGTTCGACGAAGATTCCAAGAGACTGGAGAATTTCAATGAAAAATACGAACCACGAGAATTCACCGGTGTCACGGGTGTTGGAACGTTGGGAGCGGCAGCAGGAGCAGCAGCGGCATCAGCAGCTGCTGCAGCAGCAGCATTAGCAGCAGCAGCAGCAACGACAACAGCAACGAGTACCGGTAATTTGGTCGCCGGTGCTGCGAGTGGAGGCTGCGGTGGAAAAGTTGGTCTTCAATATCCATTTCCTAGTCATCCTCCGGTTCAATTGAGCAGTTCCTCCGTGTCGTGCGCCACCGCAACATCGAGCGTCGCATCGATCGGTTCACCGACAACTATAATGAGCACGGCAACGACAACGTGCACTACGATAGTCGTAACACCTTTGTCCAAATCGGATCCTCGAAATGTGACGCACAATTGCGTACATCCAACACCAACGACACCCATAACTCCGGGAACATCTATGAAAACACCGAGTCCCGAATTACCACCGATATCTTTATCGATTGGTCCACCGGGAAACGTTAATTCCGCGAGTAGCAACAATTTTCCCGTTGGATCAACGAGTAATCCGAGTTGCACCGTTGTTTCCAATAGTCTCGCGAGTATCACGAATGCCCAAAATTTTGGCGCTTCTACCTCAAGGCCAAACGTCAATTTACCTTGCGTTTCCGTGTCAAGTAGTTCCTCGACGATCGCGTCAACAACTTCGTTCGTGAGTTCATCAACGGCAACGTCAATCGCCACGATAACGTCCACCTGTACATCCGTGAGTGCGGCTCTGGCAATGGTAACGACCGCTTCGCCAACCATCACGACGATTACTTCGACGGCTGGTGCTGGTGCGGGTAATCATGGTCACCATCATCATCATCATCATCATCATCAAACGTCCGCGACAACATCATCAACCTCCTCGTCCGTCTCTTCGATAGCCTCGATACCCTCGAGCTTGGAAACATCCAAAGCTCGTTTCAAGAAAGATATCGTTAACAAAGAGACGAAAGATTCCAGGGACAACAAAGATAGCAGAGACAGGCACGTGAGAGGCTCGACGAAGGATAGCTTGAGAAAATCGAGAAAGGACGATGTTACACCGGAGATTGAGAAAAATCGAAGGGATCGCGAGGAAGATACGCGCATCACGAACGTTCTTACCAATGAGACACCCGTTGAGACCGAGGTACAGGCGAAAGACACGAGGGAGATCAGCGCAGCAGCCATCAAGCACTCGGAGAGAAAAGAGCGCGAGGATCGTGAGAGGCGAGAGAAGGAGGAACGAGAGAAGCAAGAACGACGAGAAAAGGAGGAGCGCGATCGTCAGGAGAGAAAAGAGCGCGAGGAACGGGAGAGGCGAGAGAAAGACGAGGAGAGACGGGAACGCGAGAGACTCGACAAGGAGAGACAGGAGAAAGAGCGAAGGGAGAAGGAGGAACGAGAACGCGAGAGAAAAGAGAGAGAAGAGTCGGAGGCGCGTGAACGTGAGAGACGGGAGAAGGAGAGGCTGGAGAGGGAGAGAAAGGAACGCGAGGAGAAGGAACGACAGGAGCGACGGGAGAGAGAGGAACGGGAGAGAAAAGAACGGGAGGCAGTGCGTTTGGAACGTGAGAAACAGGAGAAAGAGCGTCAGAGAAAAGAACGGGAGGAACAGGAGAGACGAGAGAAGGAGGAGCGCGAGAGGCTAGAGCGTGAACGAAGGCGCGAGGAGAAGGAACGTATCGAGCGTGAGCGAAAACGCGAGAGGGAAGAGCGCGAGAGACTGGAGCGTGAGAGGCGAAAGGAAAAGGAGGAGCGCGAAAGGTTGGAGAAGGAGAAGCGAGATAAGGAGGAGAAGGAGAGACTGGAGCGTGAGAAACACGAGAAGGAAAAGAGACGAGAGCGCGAGGAACAGGAGAGACGAGAGAAGGAAAAAGCTGTTGAACGGGAAAAGAGGAGAGAACGAGAGGAGAAGGAGAAGGAAAAGAAGGATCGCGATGAAGCGAGACGACAACAGCAGCAGCAACAGCAACAACAGCAGCAGCAGCAGCAGCAACAACAACAACAACAGCAGCAACAATCTCCCACGGAAAATCATCTCCATCTCGCTCCTATCGCTCAGAGTCAGCCTCAATCTCCAGCCCCCGTGACGATAAAACGTCGTTGCTCGTCACAGGATGCTCCAACGGAGGACGATGCGAAACGTATGAAAATCTCGTCGGAGCACAGACGCGACAGCAAAGACAGACCACGACAGAATCGTAGATCCGAGGATAGAAAACATCGAAATGATTCGCACAGAACGAGTCGTGACAGTCGTGAGAGTCGGGAGAGCAAAGAATCCTCGGGTTCCGTGTCGCAAATTCAGGAAATACGTGAAAACAGAGAATCGTCGCAGACGCGCTGTGACATAACGAGAGAAATGAGCCGCGAGGTCAAGGATATGACCCGGGAAAATCGTGAAATCAAGGAGTGCCGGGAAAATCGTGAGGTCAAAGATTGCCGGGAAAATCGTGAAAACAAGGATGGCCGTGAAAATATTCGTGATATACGCGATAATCGTGAGAATCGTGAGAATCGCGATAATCGTGAAAATCGTGAAAATCGCGAGAACAATCGTGAAAATCGTGAAAATCGCGAAAACAATCGTGATAATCGTGAGAACAATCGTGATAATCGCGAGAATAATCGTGAAAATCGTGAGAATCATCGTGACGCCAAGGAGAAACAGCGAAGCAAGCGTAATCGTTTGGAACGCACGGAAAAAGATATGTCCGACAGAAGTCCACGTGTATCGCACGAATTGGACAAAGATTTTCTCGCGAGAATCGAGCTCTCCAAGAGAAATGATTCGAGTCCACCGAACAGTCAGAGCTCGATGATTGGTCATCATCAGCGTGAATCGTCACATCGTGAGCGCGATCATCATCATCATCGCGAGCAATCGTCGATGAGTATGCACAGTGATCAGGATGATGGTAATTTGTCGAGTCACGAGATGCAAGTTTCGCGACATCGTTCGAACACCGATACCGACAGCGATGAGCCGAAAAAACACTCGATATTCGATATAATCGATGACGAGCCGGCTTACATAAGTATGTACGACAAGGTGAAAGCACGCTCGACGAAAAATATGCAAAAGCTCGAGGAGGAAAAACGTCAGGTACGACTAAGAGACAAATTTTCACAATTGAAACAGAGAAGAGCAAGACGAGAGGAGAAAAAACAGAGTACATCGTGGGACGGTGATTCCGTAAGTAGCAAAGCACTGACCGAGGATGACGGTACATCGGAATCGGATTCCACACGTGCAAAATCACTCTCTCGCAAAGGTTCACGTTCGCGAATACATTCTGACACGAGCGAGGAGGATGATGCTTTTAATAATCAAATTCACAAAATTAAAACCGAAAGATTTCTCGATAGCGATCCGGATCTTGGTTTTGCCGATACCGAGGAGAAGCAAAATCTCACTGATCCGTCGAACGTCGTTAACAGCATCGTCAATAGCGTGCACACGATAAAAAAAGAGCCACGATCGTCCGACGATGAGGATAGAATGCAACTGGCTGAATTTACCTCGTCACATCCGGTGGTGAACAATCATCAGCGAGATTCGAGGAAAAAATCACACAAGAAGAAGCAAAAGAGACAGAAAACTTCGATATCCAGTGAGGAGAGCGTTAACGTTAAAATTGAGCCTAACGACGATATTGATCATAAAAATCGAATGAATTCATTGACCGACACGGAATGTCGAATCAATCATATCGACGATACAACGATAAATAGCTCAACGGTGATACCAACGACCCTCGCGATAGAATGCGCCGAGGAACGTATGCGTCAGGAAAAGAAGCAACGTAGCAAGAAGGAGAAACGTCGCGAGAGAAACGGCGAGGAGAAGTTAAAAGCACGAAGGAAAAGGCTAAATCGACAAGAGGCCAGAGATTCACAGAGAATGGAGGATATTTTTGGTCCACTTTCGGACGATGTCGATGAATCACCGACAAGCACATTTTTCAATCGTCTCGGCAATATGCCATCGGAGAACAATGCCTATGGTTCGGACAGTGACGGTATACGCAGTCCGATTCTCGATCTCGACAGGGTAAGAAGAAAAGCCGAGAAGAAGAGACGTCATCAGGCCGATGACGAGAATAGCGTTGATCTCGTTGAGGCTGGACGTGAAATCGAGGCTAAACTTCTTGGTCTTCCAATGTCACCGAAACAAACGAGTCTACCGTGCGTTGATGCCAATGATCACGATGTTTTTCGTTTTACCGATGACAACGACAGCGTTGAGCCATCAACACCGACAACAGCACCGGAAAAGATCAAAGAGAAGAAGAAGAAACGAAAAAAATCCAAGGAGGAACGTGGCAGAAAGGATCATCATCATCATCATCATCATCACCATCATCACGATGAGAATCGCGAGGAATTGGATTATCTCGATTACGCGAGTTCACGAGCAAGTACACCACTCGCTCGTATGACCGTATCGCCGATCGCCCAAGATGCTCTGCTCAGTCCTATACCGAAAATTTCAGCGTCAATGCCATCACCAGCGCCGATCGTTCCTACCACCGTTGTCAGTCCAATTGCCAATAAAATCGACGCCAAGAAGAAGGACAAATTTATACCCGGTTTTGGCACGGATATCGACGAAACGATTCACGAGAATGCCGTCAAGAGTATCTCCGAACCCGAGGAACGTGAGACATCGGCACGTCAGTCTTGCGTTTCTCGAGAAGATTCGGAAGTTACAGCACCACCGACTCCACCACCGAGAACCGAGGATAAACCTCGTGTTATAATTTCTCAGGAAGAGACCGAGGATGCTGTTGCGGCTTTGCTCGAGGAAACTTTTGGTGGTTCGACCGAAGATTTCACGTACGAGGGCACGGAGGAACAAGCCGAGGGTGAAAATGCGAGTGTACCAACGTCCGATGCTCCACAAGAGGATGTCGAGGAGATGCAACAAGCCGTCGAGAGTCTCAATGCTTCGACCGGTGAAACGGACGCTGATTTGAAACCCGATACACCACAGAGCGAGCATGATCTTCAGATTGACACGGATACCGAGGAAGATCCTAATTACGAGACTTTTGATCTTACCCAACCACCGAAAACACCCGATATACCGTCCTTCTACAAATCACCGGCTAAAACACCAACCACGTTACCGCCACAGACTTTGATCATCGCTGCTGAAAAACCAATCGAGAATTGTATATCAGCGAGCAATAATCCGAGTGTCGCTGTAACACGACCACCCAGTCCACCAACTTCCGTGATATCGCACTCGTGGGCATTGACCGAGAATAATAAATCTCGAGATATCGTTGTCAAGCAGCATTTTGAAGCACCCGAACCGGAAATTGCCGTTACTGGCGGTCAAGAGAGAACAAGCGCGATTAATCGTCGTACCTCGGTTTCTCCACCGGCTCAACAACAACATCCTCCACCACCACCACCGCCGCCGCCACCGCCGCTGCCGCATTACAAACAACCCATACACGGTGCTTGCAGTATGCCGAACATCAATGAAACACCGAGAATAACAGCAGCCAGTCCGAGACCACCTCCATCGGCTATAACGACTCAAGCCTCGCTCTATCAGAGGCTACCGCTCTCGCCACAGACTCAAATGGTACCGATGAGGCAAGCTTCACCGAGAATGCCTTGTGTCGCGACGACGACGACGACGACGACGACGACAAGCTCGTCAATCGTTCCAGGCAGCTGCATTGCACCGACCAATGTACCGTCGCTCGTTCAACAATCGAGAAATTCGACTCTCGGTCAATTGTCACCGCGTGTATCACAGCCATTATCACCGAACGGTCAATGGTCGAGAAATCCCGTTGTTACTCCCGTATTGACGCATTCCGCCAAGCAAACTTCACAACCAGCGAGAATTCCCGTGAGTGTACCGATCTCGGCTCACAGACCCGTTGAAGCGTCATCACAGCATATTTATTCGACGGCGGCGAGTCAACAGCCCGTTATACAACATGCTCCGGGTATGAGAGCACTGGCACCGAATTATCCACGCAGTGGTTTACCTCCTCTGACGCTCAATATACCACCGAGACCATACATGCCTGTGCCGCCTCTCGTCACGGGTCATCAGACAAAAATTACACGAGATACGGCTTCGTACGGTGGAAAATCCGTGATCGAGACTCTCATTCCCGTTCACCCGAGCGCATCGCCACAGAGGCACGATGAACCGAAAATATCACCAGCGGTAATACCGGATTCCACGAGCAAGGCATCAACGTCACCAAAGGTACCATCGCCCAATCAACCGCCCACCTATATACCGGAAACAGCGAAAATTGATATCAGCGCTGCTACATCTGGTCCACCGTCGATCACTAAAATACCGGTTAATATCGAGGCTTCGTCATTATCACCGTGCAATCAGAAACAACAGCCTACCATAACAGCGGAAAATTGTCTCTTGTCGCCAAAATTGAAGCAAGATGTACACGCGAGTCTACATCTTTTGACGACTCATACACCACGTTCGTCAACTCCGAGTCCGGTTATCGTTGCTCACGGACAATCTCATATAGTTCACAAAACCGTCGTTCACGCACTCGTACCATCACCAAGCGTTGTAACGACGAGTAATCAAAACCTCGTCAAAACGGTTGTGCCCATGGTTCAACCATTTTCACCGATTACACCGATACCCTGTTTCGTCGAGAAAATTCCTCCGATTGTCGGTCAATCGAGTCAACCATTGCCAGTTGTAAACGCACCGAGACAGACACCCGTTAATCAAGGAATTTTGATCGTAAAATCTCAAGTTCCCACGACGATAACGCAAACGATAATAACACGCGTAGTTACGTCCACGGTATCGACGTTATCAACGGCAGTGACGACAATGGTAACACCGAAAATCGAGCAAAATGAGCGTCAAGAGGCAACTTGTTTCCCGGAGACGAAAGCTGAGATGGAAAATGTGCCGCCACAACATGTAACATCGATCGTTCAACAGATAAAAATTACAAGCCCCGTACCATTGACTCAAATCATGGAAATCCCGAAGCAAGAAGAGAAAAAACCGATTATCGAGATACAAAAATGTTTGCCCATGTTGGATGATACGAAACCAATCGTTCAACAAGAGGAGCATTGTGAAAAACCCGAGACTAAGATAAAATTGGAAACGCTTGAGCCCGTGAAGAACGAGATTGATTCGAAGCCCGTAACGAATCCTCCGACGAAATCGATCGAAATTCCGAGTGAAGTTGTAGCGCCGAAAATTGAGCCGGCATTGTCACCAAAATCTCCACCGTGTCACGAGATCAAACGAGAGGAGGAAATCGTCAAGGAACGCGAAGATCTTGATATGGAGGAAGAATCGAACGAGGATTCGTTGCGCGAACCAAGCACCGATCCTCTTGCACTGGACGTTGCCAAGGATGATCCAACGGACAGCAAAGAGGACAGTGATTATTGGTCAGCCAAGGAGGTTAACATCGAGAGCGTGATCAAGAAGGTTGATGCTCTTTGCGATGCCGAGACCAATGAGATCGAGTCAAACGACGCCGATGACGACAGTCATCACGAGCAAGAGACTAACGGTGATCAAAATGACACGAGCAAAGGTGGTGATACCGATGGTTGGCCAGATTCCGAATCTACCGAGGGTGATAGCAAAAAAGATTACGCTAATCACGATGATCACGACGAGGGTGTTGAGACTTGCGAGATCGAATCGCAACGTTCCCGTCGTGGTAGATCGAAAAATCGACGTGGTAATGCCTCTAATCGTGGCGGTGTTACGACACGTCGCGGTGGAAGAACAGCTACGAATGTCACTCATCGAAGAGGTGGAAGAACATCACGAGGTGGTAAACATCACACGGAAAAGAACAAATTACCGGCTGACGTTTACGAGTTTCACGATGACAGCGAGGAGGATAATGCCGGTAGGCCTCGTCTCATTATGACGATAAAATCACCGGGTCCCAATGCAACAGGACCAAACGCACTTTCCGCTACTCCGATAGCCGCGATAAAGGAAGTTCCGGCCGAGGAATTTGTCTCACCGGCATCGAACACGAGAAAATCACGAAGATTGGCGGAAAAAGATGGTAGTCGAAGTACTGTGGATGATACTATTGAGGATGTTGTACGTGGAACAGCTACGAATAAGGGATTGATGGCTACTGGTGGTGTTGCAGGTGCTCATGCTACCAGGAGAAGCACGCGAAACAACAACAACAACAATTCTGGGCTACGTGGGGTCACGCTTCAATCTACGACGACGACGCCGCCGACGACGGGGACGGGGATGACGACGGCAGCGACGACGGTGGTGACGACTACGACGGTGGCGATTACGACGACGACGACGATAGCGGTGACTGCGACTACAACTCCGGCAACAACAACGACGATGATACCAACGTTAACGAGTACGGTAACGACAACCACACCGAGTCCAATTGTCACGACGATATCGGTTAATCAAACGTCGGAGCATCGTAAATCAGCTCGGGTAGGAAGAAAATCATCCAGAAGAACTTCCGAGAATAACGAGGATAGCAGCAGCGAGGAAAAGAGCAAAGATCCGATTCGTGAATTAACTCATGACGTTCCATCCGGCAAAGTTGAGCCCGAAGCGATTACGATTGTGACGAATAAATCGACCGATGAAAAGAAAATAATTGGTCCTATCATGGTAGGACAAAAATCAACCCACGAGCCTATGACTCTTATAGATCCGGTAACTGGAATGTTAATACCAATGAGAGAATCCGAGGAGGGTCAGTATATTCCGGTATCCATTGCTGCTGCTCAAGCGGCACAAAATGCATTGAGAAATGCTTGTGAAATGCGAGCAATGACAAACGTCACAATTTCATCGAAATCTCATCAACCGCATCCGAGAACCAGAGAACCGGAAATTACAGCAGCTACGACGTTATCATCCGTCGTGGAAACGAAAAAAGATGTGATCGTTGAAACATCATTTTCACAATCAGTCAAGAGTCAAATTGTCACACCCAATGCGATTTCATCGCAACCGAGCGTAATTACAAAACCTCAATCACCTGTTATACAAGCAACATCAACGGTCGTCATACAATCAACGATAACACCGATAACAACTACGATCATGACTAGCACATCGTGTCATCCGAGTTCAGGTTTAACAACAATGACGACAGCTTGTACAGCACAAACGACAAAACCAACGAGTCTAAAAGCTCATGTTTTAAATGCCAGTAAACTCGTTAATCCTGTGGTGCAAAATCAACAAACCGCGGCTCAAATTGTCGTTACTAAAGCTCCGATTTGTTCGAGTCAGCCGGTCGTTCAGAATATCGTCAAGCAACAACCAATACCACCGAATCAAGCGATACAAGGCTTGAGATTGCAAATACCCGGTGGTGGTGTAGTACCGCCTAGTTTGAGTCCACGAGCTAAGCCTATCAATATTGGAAATGGACCAAATGGTAAACCGGGACAACCAATGTCACCGGTACTCAACAGCACGACCGGTGCACCACCAAATCCAAAGCAACATCTGTTACAAGCGGCAAAACAGCAAACACCGACTATCGTCAATTTACCGCAAAAAATACCGTTAACCTTGCATTCCGCTAATGTGGCTACAACACCGGTGCAAAGAATTCACAATCCCGTTGCTCAACCAACGACACACAAGGGTATAAATGGTCAGCCTCATTTGCAAAATCCAAAAGCTCATCTTCTTCAAGCTGTCGTACCGACAATGGTCACCGGTGCTGTTGCGAGTCCACCGAATCAACCTCATATTATTGCCGGACAACCGGTTGTCACGGGAGCTAGTTGTTCAAGACCTACCAACTTACCCAAGCCACAAGTACGTATTCTCTCGTTGTTCGATGTTTTTTAGAATAATTGTCCTTTCTCAAAAACAGATACGAAATTTACAAATTCATTGACTAATGACTTTCCATTTTTTTTTTCACGAAATTTTCTCTATGAAAAAAGCGTTTCAATGATTTGGGCGTGGGTGAGGCAACTTTGTGAACGAGATCAAATTTTAACAAAAATAATGTGAAATCTGTAATTTGCAGAATTGTTTTGTTTGTAATTTTATTAAGCTCCTGTGTTGCAAATTGTATTATAGCGTCGTATGAATTATTTGGAATAAAACTTGGGAAAGAAAACAAAGTTTCCTCTATGAGAAAGCAAAAGAGACGATTTATTGAATATTTTTTGTTTTTTGC
>JABSMQ010122110.1:0-12200 GCA_018902145.1 Anoncus sp. PSUC_FEM 10030000 | reverse complement strand
TTGATCATATACATATATATACATATGTATATATACATACACATATATACGACGCGGAACGTGACATCCCTCCCCCCTTAGGTGTCGATGCCCTCATCGACTCAAGCACCTGAGCCACGACGAGACACGACGGAGACGTCGGTGACATCTGCATGCAGTTATGCACTCAAATTCCAAATAAAATAGGGATCGTATCAAGAATTTCCTGAAGCAAATCGTGTCGTTTTACGAAACGATTCGCTCCAAGAATCCAAGAATTTTGAATTTGGAAAAAGATAATAATAACAAAATAATTATGGACAAAAGTTTTGAACAAGGGAGAAAAAGTTTTTAAGTCAAATATTTTGAGGCCTTCTTTTGTCATCTTTCTTATTATTTTAGAAAATACTGAACCATTGCTGTAACTTACATGGAGCTGTCACCAATTAACGGCACTAAGCCGTCTCCGCCGCCTCACTCATTACCAACCTCATTCCTCCACACCACATAACTGTTATCACCGCCACACTCACAATCTACAACTCGTTCTACGCGAGTTGAGCCTCGAACCTTGTTTCGGTGACATCTATTTCGGGCAATCTTCATCTGATGGCTCGGTCGCCGAGACATCCGTTGGTTCGACGGCGGAGCCGTAATCGGCCTCGTCCGTGGACTCCTCGTTGAAAGATTCTATGTCAGTTGACTCCTTGTCAATTGACTCCTTGTCAATTGATTCCTGGCCAACTGACTCTACGTCAGTTGTTTCCTCGTCATTTGTCCCGAGGAACATCTCAATTTCCCGCTGGAGCCGGATCCAGCATCCCATGATTCGTGCGCGAATTACGGGGGGCATCTCCTTTCCCAGCTTCCGATAATCGACGAGGAACGGGGTTTCCTCGCCGGCCTGTATTACGATTGGCTCGGTTTGCACCCCTTTTTCTTTCGTCTCCTTGTAGTTCGTAGTTTGGACGCACTTGTCTTTCGTTTCCTTCACTCTCGATATGAAGGTGCGAGCGCGATACGTCGCGGTCTTGACCGTTTTGGGTTTTGCCCCCAATGAAACAGCTTCGGGGTTCACGGACGCCGTGAATCCCTTTGCCTCCAATAATCTTTCAAAGTTGGTCACACAGTGACCTGCGTGCAGACCAGGTCGGTTGCCGACGCTTTTGCTGCAGAGACTGCACTGGATACCTGATGACTTGCGGTCTCCTAGATATCGGTCAAAGTAGCAGGCTTCCCAATGTCTTCCAACCGATTTCTTCCCGCAAGTTGGGCAAATACCTCGCAGCACCTTATCGCCAGCGGCCTTAAGGCCCTCCCCGTAGCAACGAGACCCGCCATGGGAAAATTCTTTGATCGCAGGTGATCGCTCAGCCTGCATACTCCCCGTTGCATTTTCGGCTATCTCATTTTCCTTTAACTGGACCGCGCGCACCGGTCGAGGAGAGTCCATCACCAATGGGTAACATGGAGTCAGAGGGTCCGGATCGGACACACTGTCGGCCCACCTTTGATAGCACTTTTCCGAATCGGGACACTCGTCGGTGCCCTTTTTACACACCAGACAAACCCGGCGGGTTTTAGACGCGCCGAATGCGAGATCTTTCTCACCCTGTGCGGTCATATTTTTGTTAACTTTAAATTATTCAGCGCGCGTCCGGTAGGCTCGGAGATCAAAAATCGTTTGGCGCGATACAATTCTCTCGACGGCTCTTCACCCTGCTTCTCCTTATTCCTAGTGGTGGGGGATTTTTGAAGTTGGACTGTCAGTACGTCATTCTAATACACCACCTCCGGTTCTTGCCGGGGGAGAGTACGGGCAGCCCCTCCACTCGTTTCTCCGGACTTGCTTGTCGCGCTTTCTTTTACCACCTCGAGATGTGCTGACGGAGCGGTCCTTGGGGCTACGCTCGGGTTTCCTGCGACTTCGCTCGATGAATACTTTGTTTGTTGAGTCTGGCCCAACTCGATATCTTCGTACTGGCTTAAGTGGACCTCGCGTTTCGACTGCCAACAGGGTAGCCTTATGCGCGAGAGTACAGCACACAGACCAGCACGATACATATAGATGAATAGTGTTGTTCCAAGTAATAGATGCAGGATAAAGCCGGTCATAAACAGTTTATGCTGTTCTCTTTTGTCTCGGCGATGACTCCCTATTTCAGAGAGACGTTGCTCGATTTCAACAAGGGATTCGTCAGCTCGCGGTTTCCAGGCCGTTCGGATCTCCTTTGTGTAGTCTGCTAAAATGTTATATTGATTTGAGACCTCCGATTTCTCGTCGAGTGACTTTACGAGACTGGGAGTCAGTAAGGAAATATTTAGCGATATTTCCGGCAAATAAAAATACTGCTCCTGACTCTCATAAATGCGTACACCCGTGAGAGAGGTACTGCGGGTACGCCCTACACAGTCGGCACTGAGGTGAAATACCCCGGCTCCCTTCAATGTAGTGGTAATATCCACTTTACCCGGGCAGAGTATATGAATATCCTCTTGCTGGTATAAAGAATAAAGCCACCCTCCCTGCGATGGCAAATGCGTCCAATACGGGTCATGCGTTGGTTGAATTCTTATATCGCAGAACTGAAATGCATCAACCGATGGCTGTATCAGCATCATTATCTCGCATTGTTTAGCCGTTGATACTTCCCTTAGAGGGGTTTCCATAGAGCAAATGTATTTGTGCTCTACACTTACACATCCTCCTATATATATTGAATCGGCCAAGAAGTATGTGCGGCGGTCAGCCGACACGACTATGTACGGCGTCGATGGTTGTATGTGAGCTGATCCCCCCTCTATAAGGCTCCCTCCGCGCTGAGAGGCTGGCCACGCGTGCATCCGATATAGGTTGTAAGTCGTTCGCTCTAGTAGGGGAATATGGACCACTATGATAATTCTTCCAGAGTGGAACACTATATCCGTGTGGGCGACGCGTGATAATGACTCCCCCCGCAAATACTCGGCAGTGAGGGGGAACTCGAACGCGGGCGCTCGAGACTGTATTTCTCGCGCGATACCTGATAGCTGGACCGAGGTTAACACGCTTGGATCATATCGCCCGTCTCTGGCCATTGATATAACGCGTAAATATTTTTCACAGGTTTTAATGTATCGATTTAATTTTATTTCCACACGATATGCGAAATTAACTATACCGTTATGAAACATCATTAACGTGGTTCCATTGAAAACCTGATTTAATGTTTGGTGAAGACTATTTACTTGTTTATGTAATCTATCGACCGCGTCCATCTCCACGAGGTGTTCTCGATGAAGTTCTTGCAACTTCGAGTGAGTCACATGAATTTCCCTTCCGATAAGCTGTGTCAGATTTGATTGATCAGAAAATAATCGATCTATCTGTTCATTAATATAGACCGCGTCATCCTCGTTCATTGTTCCGAACAATGATTTGCTAAGTGAGCCTATAAACCCCAATGGAACCGATCTCTTTTTCATTGTACGAATTTTTATTGATCGAATTGGCTCGCGTAGCACGGAGTTGTCTGAGATCACACTAAGTTCGTTCACTAATGATTTTGCGCGCGATACAAGTTCCCGGAAATATTCCAAGCGAAGCATCTCGCGGCATTTCGGTTCCGGTGTGGTTCGACAACATGCTTTAAACACATTATTTAATTGTCTCTCCACAGGGGGAAAATCGTTCATAAAAGTCTCGAGATTCATAAATACCGTGACCCTCCAGTCCACGTGTTGTAGACGGAGGGGGGCCACGCGCTCGTAGTAAATTCCAGGCTGGTCTTCCATTGGTGTGACATGGTATGCATTGGTGTTGTCGAGCTCTCCGGCGGCTAGAGCCGTGAAGGCCACAAGCATCACGACACACAGCATGGCCCGTGTCGATGTGGACGTCGCACACTCCCACACTCTCCCTTTTAATCTTACTCCCGCACACGCCTGCAAACACATGCAGAGCATACGTATAAAGATGTATAATCATATATTTGCTTTACACCTCTCACCGATGCCACTTGGCTGACTGAATGAGCCCGAAAAGCCATCTCCCCCCTGAATTTCAAGAGACAATAGAAATTACCGGAATCAATTACTTTACCCAAATCACACATTGTTGCACGAATTACAGTCAATATATTGTTGTATTGAAACAGCATAAGCAACAATGATCATTACTACTTGATATTTAAATATTACTCTCACGCAACGTCAAACAATATAAATTCTCGCAATCAATTAACTAATTTGAAATTTTAATTAACAAAAATCCGTTGAGTTTGGATAATATTGTATATGCATGAAGATAATCGTATTAAAATCGGCGGTCGACGAGAGAGAGAGAGAGAGAGAGAGCAAGCTAGCCTCCTTCAGCCCCTCTCCCCCGCCGCGCCGGCCAAGCGCGCATACAGTCGCGCGCATACAGACAATCTGGCATACAGTCGCCCCGTCGTTCTCTATAGGCTATATGTAGTGCACACGCACCCATGCAGTCCGGCACGCTGTTACATAGTATGACAAAATAGGTATACAAATATAATAACTGGCTGGCTATTACACCACCGCTAATTTAACCTTATCGACGTGCTTTCTCATCCTTTTCCCATTTTCCGCTTCCAATATCACATTGCTGTGATCAGTTACCTGCACAATTCGGTAGGGGCCGTGGTATTGGGAGTCAAACTTGCCTTTACGAGGTTCTTTAAGGACATAGGCGAGGTCATTTACCTTACCAGAGAAAGGACGGATTTTTTTGTCGTAATATTTTTTTGTTGTCTCTTTCGCTTGATTTTGATTTTCACCAGCCATCTCGCGAATTTCGGACAAACGTTTAATTAACTCGATGGTATATGAATTATACGTTGATAGTTTATCGTCTACGGGGAACCGACTCGGCAACCGAGGCAGTCTCCCATACACGATCTCGTACGGCGTAAAATTTGTCGCCTCGTGCACGCTTGTATTGTATGATAATTCTGCATAAGGCAGTAGGCGATCCCAATCATCATACGTATCAGCGTACTGTTTTATGTATTCAGCTAACAGTATGTGGCTTCGCTCGAGCGCCCCATTGGTCTGCGGACGATAACCGGAAGTTGTAAGTTGTTTAATGTGAAATATTTTAGATATTTCTCGTAATAAACTTCCGGTAAAGGACGCACCGCGATCCGTGAGGATGGCGCGTGGGGCCCCAAATTGCGCTATCAGTCGCCTTGCCATAGCTTCAGCGATAGTAGTCGCCTTAAGATCTGGTATAGGTTCTGCTAAACAGTATTTCGATAGGTGGTCCTGAATTGTAAGAATATGCTTATTGCCATGCGGTGTCGTAGGCAACGGACCCACCGTATCGAGTGATACCTTGTCAAAAACGTCGGCCGGTGTATCCGTAATGAGCATTGGCTCTCGGGTCTTTGCTCGAACCAGCTTTCGCTCCTGGCAGCCTTTGCAACGACGAATAAAATTTTGCACTTCATTCCTCAGCGAGGGCCAATAAAAACGCTCTCGAATTTTTCGATACGTCTTAGTTACCCCTCGATGGCCTCCGACAAGACTCGCATGAAATTCTTCAATTATTTGCGGGTGTTGTTCATCCGGTGGCCGTATGATTTTACCGTAGCATACGGTTATGACCATGTTAGATTTGGAGAAAAGTTCGTTCAGCGAGTCGAGAAACTTGGTATGTTGCAGTGCGTCTGTGTAATCTCCAAGGCGTGAAATACGAAACGAATTCACCGCCGTTCGTTGGAGCGTGACCTTGAGATTCTCGAGTCCTTCGCGTATGTGCTCGGCATTCGTTTCATCGTAGTACCGTTTTTTGATAACGATACTATATATTTTATTAGCCCCATACGGTGTTATCGCTATTTGTCCTACCCTCAGCTGCATTTTTTTAATCGCTTGTCCATCTATCCTACCTAAATCGGCAAGCAATTTGCCAATTGAGGTGGGAAATTCTCCATCCGCAGAGATGAAATGAACTAGATTATCTGGCTTATATGATAGGCATTCTCGCGAGCCTTTTATCGCACTAGTTTGTGCAGACGAATTTACAGGTTCATCGTCACTGGTAGAGTCCGATGAGGATGACGTGACCGAAGATGAAGTCGAACCTTTTGACCCTATAATAATGGGGTCATCGGGAAAAGAAATGCAATGGCTCCTGTTACCGCTAGGAATGTCAGAAAGCGAAGCACGTGGCAGTTGCGCACGTGGTCGGTACGGTGTAGAGCGTGCAGCCGGGCCCGTCTCGTTGCTAGGCAACGACCATCTCACCGAGCGGGGGAGGGCAGGAGGCAGACTGGCCTGGGCCGGCCGCGAAGACTCGAGTGCGTGCTCGAGACCCTCGGCCATACTCGCCTCGGACCTCTCTTTCGCACTCGCACCCGATGTACTCTTGCTCTCGGCCGGTAGCTCGTCACTCTCGTCGTCCCCCTCCGTCCCTTTCTCGACCATGTGCAAAGATGGCTTCTCCATCGGGTACAGCCGTCTAATCAATTCCTCGTCCGAGGGAGACTTGAAACTCTTTTCCAAGGTTTCTAAACGACTAGCTAGTTCGGCATTCTCAGCAAGGTCATCGAAAGGGTTCATCTCCTGAAGAATCTGACGAGCCTTCAACCAGTGATCGGGCCTGTCAGTGTCCTCTTTATCAGGCCCTTTCTTGGGGGATGTAGGGGACCTTGCCTGAAATCGTTCCTCCAAGCGCCTCAATGACTCGTCAAAATTTTTAATAGACCCCTCAAGGTCGGCCTTTACCGGTAATGAGCTCGCAGCTTCGGATTCTAGCGTGCTGTCCTCCGAATCATCGCTAGGCGGGCTCATTGTGATAGTGATTACGTTAGACCCCTGGTCTAGCGTCGCGCTCTCCGATCCTGATGAAGATGCACAGTCATGGGGGTCCGCGAGGGCTTTACCCTCAACGGGGGAGAGGGGTTTCGGCCTTTTGGGGGGAAGGAGCGGAGCGGGCAGCATGCTCCGGTGTAGGCGCTGTATTGGTGGCTCTGAATCCTCCGAACTAACGTTAGCGATTTTCGAAACGACTGGAGCTAATCGCCTTACAGGCCTTACACCAACGTTACCGTGGGTGCCTTTCGCTGCCGAACCGGAGCCTGCCAATCTTCCCACCCCCCTTTCGGGCAAAGTCGATGCGGTAGGCACACTGCGTACACGCGAACGTGTACGTGCGGCTATGATCGATTCATCGGCCTTAGGCAGGCCTGACGAAGTCGTAGCTGTTGACGCGCGTGTGTTAGTCGTGAGCCCCTTACGACCTCCTGGGGGTTTTAAATTTAAAGGCAATGCTCGTAACTTCCGTGTGGTCTCTGGCCCAGTGTCCGAGTCACTCGAGGACGAGGTTATCTCCGGGTCTACGGGATTTCGGGAGAGCGCATCGGCGTTTAAATTTTCCCGCCCTGGTTTGTGTTGAAATTCATAATCATATTTACATAATCTGATTCTCCATCGACTGAGCCTCTTGCCTGGATCGAGCGTAGTGCGCATCCATTTGAGAGGCTCATGATCACTTACAAGCTTGAATTTCTTCCCATAAAGATATGTAGAAAAATGCTCAACCGAATCGATTATGGCTAGACACTCTTGCTCCGTAGTCCCGTACCCCTTTTCCGCCTTCGAGAATATTCGGGAGTGGTAAGCGACCGGCAGATCATGACCATCGTGAATTTGAGATAAAACGGCTCCGAGTGCAAATTCCGAGGCGTCAGTGGTCAAGATAAATTGTTTGGACAAATCGGGATATTGCAGGATCGGTTCACGGCATAGTGCTTTGCGAAGGTTGCGAAAGCTGTTTTTCTGCTCTCGCCCCCAAGTGAATGTTTCTCCCTTTTTGAGCAGGTCGGATAATGGTTTCGACCTCGCGGCAAAATCTGATATGAAGCGACGGTAATAACCGGCGAGTCCCAGAAATTGTCGCACATTTTTCTGCGTTCGTGGTCGCGGAAATCTCCGCACAGCCTCCAATTTCTTCGGGTCCATTCTCAACCCATCGCGGCTGACAATGTGCCCGAGATAAGAGACTTCGCTGCGCAGAAATTCACACTTATCTGGCTCGAGGACCAAATTAGCATCCTCGAGACGTCGCATAAGACGACGGACTTTTATTCGATGTTCGTCCAGAGTTTCTGCGAAGACGACAATGTCGTCGAGATACACAAATAACTCCGTACCCTGCAACCCGATCAGTACCCTATCCATCAAGCGCTGGAAGGTCGCAGGCGCGTTTTTGAGGCCCTCGGGCATGCGAGCATACTCGTAATGCCCATTTATTGTGGAAAACGCAGTTTTCATGCCATCGCTCGGATCCATCGGGATCTGCTGGAAGCCGCTCGCTAAATCAAACGTTGAGAAATACGTGGCTTTTCCCAGCTGTTCGAGAATTTCAATCATGTTTGGCAGGGGATACGCGTCGGAAATCGTTTTCTCGTTTAATTTTCGGAAATCGATTACCATGCGCATACGTGGATTTCCTTGCGAATCTGGTTTCTTGGGAACAATCCAGACCGGCGAGTTATACGGAGAGCGCGAATGAATAATTATTCCATCGCTTAACTTCTTCTCCACTTGCCGCTCCAGTTCGGCCCGATATACCACAGGAAATCTATATTGTTTTGCATTTACCGGCAGCTCGTCCACCGTCGGGATTCGATGATGAACTTGCTCCGTGCATCGCAATCTGTCGCCAGGTAGCTTATACATGTGAGGGTATTCTTCAATAAGATTTATTACGTGTGCGCGCTCGATACCGTTGAGCCTATCCAATCGCAATAATTTTATTATGGCCTCTACCCGATCCGTCGGCGACGGAGTAGCCTCCACGGCGCTGCCGTAGGAGTCCTCTGCGCTCGAATACCCGTCATCTCTACAAGGCATGAAGTCTTCGAGCTCTTGAGGCTCGATTTCTAACTCGACGTCATCGAATCGCGTATTTATTGCCAAAACATAGCAGGATCCCTTCGAAGGAGTAACTATGCCCTCCCCTATGTACACCCCCGATTGAGTTTCGATTCGCGGTAAAAATCCCTGTTTTAAATTCGCGTTTTTCACCGGGATACTTATTTGTTCGCCCATTCGCGCGCGCAATCTATAAGTTCGTTTGCCCGGGATGATTTTCGTTGCTAATACGCGCTCCGCAGCATCCGCGTCGGGGAGAGGCAAATCTACGAAAGGCTTTGGTCGAATAGGATCGCTCGAGGTGACTAGAGTGTTGTGATTAAATGAAATTTCAGCCTTCTCCGCGAAAAAATACGGTTTACCGATTAACGCATCGCTTTTTAGGGGTAATTTCCGCAACACATAAAATTTAGTCGGGCTCTCTGAGATATGGAGAACGACCGATCCGAGAGTCGGAATATCCGATTCCTCTAGGCCGGTCACCCATATTTTATCATTAGTATTTACAATTAAGTCTTGATCGAGGGCACTTAATTTGATTAAGCTGGCTGAAGAACCCGTGTCGAGAAAAAATTTCCCCTTTTTATTTCGGAGTTCTGGAGCAGTCATTTCGACTACTGGGCTCTCCTCGGCGGTGGGGGTCCAGAGGACGAGACATCGTTCTCCAGGAACCTCACTGACGGTTGGAGCTCTCGGGGTCGGCTCGCCTCGTTCACCCCCGCCGGACCCGCGGGTGAGCCAGCCCGGCGAGCCCCTGGGGAGTTTAAAGGCTCCCTTTGTGGAGAGCGCGACGGAGAGGAACGTCGCTTCAATGGACAGCACGGACAGCCTCGATTTTCATCGCAGCAGTACTTATAACCACAAACTGTTGCCGGTCGAGAATATGACGCTCCTTGACCACCCTCGCGATTCTCAGACGTTCGCGCTGATTTTAAAATGCCGTGCGCTGGTTGTGGCGACCAGCTGCGGTACATCGATGTTTGTCTGTTATCGCGAGCCGTCGGTGACGGAGAGCGAGAGTCATATCGAGTGTAAAGAACTCGCGCTGCCTCACCCCTGCTTGTCTCGTTGTCTTTCCGCCGACTATCACGAAGCGCGAGTCTTTCAGCGATTTTGAAAGCTGCTTCGAGAGTTTCCGGCTCGCGCAGGTCTACGGCGGTCCCGATGTGAGAGGGCAACCCGTTTACAAACGAACCCAACGCGATCTGATGCAGAGGGTCTCGAGCTAACTCCGGTGGCTCAACGCCGAAATGAGATTTGAACGCGCTTCTTCCCCCGCTAAGCAAAATTCGTATTTTATCATAAAATTGCCCGACGGATTGATCGCGTTTCATTCGAATAGTTGAGAGAGCCTCGGTATAGTACTCATAAGTTTTTCCGCGAGCAAGACGGTTCTTTAATAATTTTATCAACGCGTCCACGGTCTCTATCTTTTCACCGTAAACGCAATTTCGAGCATCACCGCGTAGTCGTGAGATTATCGCGCTGATATACTGTGCTTCCGCCGCTTCCGGCACGAATGTCGACGCGTTTTGGATATCTTGCAAAAAATCCCTCAACGGCATATTTTTCCCGTCGAACTCGGGAATTTTCGAGAAGTTATTTTGGATGGCCAAGTTCTCGACCATCATGGTGACACTCGCGACTAATTCGGCCGTCGCGTCGTGCGCTGCAGGATCCGGTGGCGGAGCCATTTTTTTTTTTTTTTTTAAACGTGAAGCTACTAAGTTAACCGATGTTAAAAATTAAGACTCGTATAGCTTGGCGATTACACCAACGCTCGCGTGCGGTAGATTTTCAACCACGTAGAAACTGACCAGGATACCGTCTATTTCCAAATAGGCGTGCCCTACTGGAACTAGCGGAGTTCCAATCAGCTGACTGAACGATACAGTAACGTTATTTGGTATCGGTATTATTTCAACGCTGTCGTCAAGTGCGTCTAATAATATTAAATTAAATGGCTCAGACAAGGCGATCAAAAAAATCCCGTGGCCATTGACCAGTCCTGGGGAAGGGATATCGATTAGGATAGGTTCTTCCGCCACCTGAGGTTCGGTTCCCTCTCTACGAACCATGAAGGTAACTTCCTCAAACTACTTCCCCCGTCCAGACCTCCGAAAGAAAATCACCGAGTATCCCACTTCTGACACCAATTAATCTGTCACGTGCGGAGCGGTCTCGCACGCAACTAGTTAATCCCCTACGTGAAGCGTAGGGGTTTATATTTATTTTTATGCGGGTTAGTCGGTAATCGTCCTATACAGGGCGTCTTCGGGAGTCTGGTCACAGGAAATAATTCATACACAATGTTTATCGAAGCGGAAGCGGTTGTTGAATTTTTATTCAAGGTTAAACAAAATATAGCGAACGACGGCGAGAAATAATTATGATTATAACGAAATACTAGTTTCGGTAACTCGGGATAATTATTAGACGAACAATCAAGATAATAATCAAAACGCTAATCTTGTTGATTTGGAGATAATTATTCGATGAATAATTACGATAATTGAATGATAATGATAATAATCAAAAATAACAATTTTGATGATTTAAAATAATTATTCAATGAATAATTATAATATTCGAACGACAACAAGTATGGATGAGCAAGCAACTCTCGATTTACAATTGTTACTTAAAACTATTACTCACATACTCATTCTACGTACTCACTCAATATCCTGTTGATTATTAATCGTGGTTATCCAACGCACCCTTAATTCTAAGATACACACTACACGTCTTCAAGAGTTCGTGGCACAATTTCGTTGCACTTATACTAAACTTCGTAGACTGAATTCGCGACGCGAGATGCTTCGATACAGCCGTTGTTCGATGCAGAGGAAATTCGCTCTGTCGACGGATTGTGGGAAGACTTATAACTCTTCACGCGAAAGCTCTGAAGGAGTCTGTTTCCGTAGATGTTGGTTTTACGCTGTCTCTAACGGGACTGCTCTTGCTCGCTTGGCTCTCACCGAGCGGCAAGAGCAGGGTTCTTTTTTTTCTCTTTTATTTCGCGAACTTGCAAAAATTTCTAGTCAGACAAAGCACCTCACGCCACGAAGACCAGTCCCCAACCGTGTAATGTCCCACGCTCGTCCCATCCCCGCGTTCAATTACACCCGGGATAAGGCGAGCGTGGGACCGCTGACGTTGCACTAGCAACTGCGCCGCTGCGCTTCATCGTGCCACGAACTCTTGGAGTGCAATAAAAGATGAATAATGAAATGTCATAAAATAAAAAAGATGAATAATATTTATAAAATTGATCATATACATATATATATATACATATATATATACACATACATACACATATATACGACGCGGAA
>JABSMQ010111007.1:0-18846 GCA_018902145.1 Anoncus sp. PSUC_FEM 10030000 | reverse complement strand
TCCCATACTTGGGGAATTTTTTTTCTCTTTTTGGTTTCATGCTACACTCGATATTGGCAATGCACTAGCACGGTTGAATAGAGTTGAGACTCGTCTGGATGGGATAAATTGGGCTGAGGGGCCCAGAGATATTTTTTCCCAACTTTTTCAGATTTCCCATACTCAGGGACATTTTTCATTTTCGGTCTTAAAATAAAATATTGTACAGAGTAGCTCATCATTTTTTTGTTTTTGTCCTTACAAAGAGGAGCATACATCTTTTTGCAAGTTTTTAAAAATTTTCCCATGCTTGAGGAAATTTGTTTTTTTCGGACTTATGCTACTCTCGATGTTGGCGTTGCACCACCATAGTCCAATAGAGTGTGCACTCGTCCGGGACGAGTCGTCGTCCCTAGGAAAGAAATTGGACAGAGAAGGAAATCCATTTTTCCCCCCGATCTTTAAAAATTTTCGTATACTTGCGGATTTTTTTTTTTTTGTCTCGAAAGGAAGAAATTGGACAGAGATCTCCATTGTTTTTTATTTCCCATTTTTTTACAATTTTCCCATACTTGGAGAACTTATTTTTTCGGTATAATACTACTCTCGATATTAGCAATACACCAGCATGGTCCAAAGAGTGTACACTTGTGTGCAGGAAAGAATGATATCAAGTTGACATCAAGTTGATATGAAGTTGACATCAAGTTGATATCAAGTTGATATTAAGTTGACATCAAGTTGATATCAAGTTGATATCAAGTTGACATCAAGTTGATATCAAGTTGACATCAAGTTGATATCAAGTTGATAACAAGTTCATATCAACAGATGAAAAATCGCTTGTTCTATTTTTTTTTTATTTTTTTTTTCCCAACGCGACTAGGCAATTCTTGCTGTTGGCATAATTTTGCTGTGTGTGAACTTTTTCAATAGGTGTTGTAGAGGTGGAAAAGAATTCTCAGCTGAAAAATCGCCTGTACTATTTTCTTTTTTTATATTTTCTTTTCTTCCAACGCGACTAGGCGGTTCTCGTTGGTGGCATAATTTCTTTACGAATGTACATCATGAAAGAATATTTGTGAATTTTTTCAATGGGTGTCGCGGAGGGGGAAAAAAATTCCCAGCTGAAAAATCGCCTGTTCCATTTTTTTTTAATATTCTTTTTTCCCAAAGCGTCTAGGCGATACTCGCTGATGGCATAATTTTTTTTACGAATTTGTATCATCAAAGAATATGTGTGAATTTTTTCAATGGCTGTTGTAGAAGGGGGAGATAATTACCAGGCGAAAAATCGCCTGTTCAATTTTTTTGTTTGATTTTTTTTTCCCCAACGCGTCTCGGCGATATTCACTGTTGGCATAATTTTTTGAACGAATTTACATCATCAAAGAATACAACGTGACCATTATAATGTGGACGGTCGTTTTTTTGGGGCTTTGCGAGGTGATATCGGGGTTTGTCGGGTGCGGTTTTTAAACGGGTTTTTATGCCGGATTCTGAAAAAAATACGATGTTTACGTGATAATTGCAGTTTTTACGATAGAAAAACAATTATTTCGAAGAAAACACGCAAGTCGATTTTTATTTTTGAGACATGAAGATTATTCAATTCCGAATCCAAACCGCTGGTGAAAAGTTAATTTCGATACCGACGTCGCGGAGAAAATAGGAACGTACTGTGAAAAATCCCGTTTGTTAATCATCCATTTATTTATAAACTTTGCGAAGAAAGAAAAGAACGTGGATCTTGCTGTATTTTCGAGTCAATTATAAAAATTTTATTTCCATGTAGCAGGCATTATCCATCAAATCATACGGCAATAATAATTATAATTTTCGGTGCCATAAAAATTTTTATGTGTGATTACACCCAATGAGAGGAGTTTTCACGATTTTTTTTCGATTTTTTTCGTTCACGTGTCCTTCAAATATCAATTTTTGATTATTTTTCTGAAATGTTTGTTTTAATTGTACTTTCAGAAAAAAAATCGTGATTATTATCAATTGCGGTATGATTTTTTCATTCAAAGCTCAAACTTCACCATTTCGAGAATGTTTTTTTTTTTTGTAATTTCTTTCCTCGTTACTTTTTTTTTTTTAATTCTCATAAAGAACGTTGTTTTTTTTTTTTTACAAATTATGCGGTTGGATTTATCATGGGGTCACATCCCATTCTGTTTTTTTTCGATTGAAAGTCTTCTTGCGTACATTTAATCGTACTAAATTTCTAAAAAGGTTGAAAACAATAATTCCGTTGATTCTGGCAGACTAAGACTTCACTTTGAATATGAATTTATATTCAATGTTATATTTTCAAATTTTATCGTACTGAATTTATAAAAAGATTCAAAATAACAACTCCGTTGATTCTGGACGCTTGCTATGGCTTTACTTAGAATATAAATTTATTTGCTAAGTAAACGACAAATAATTGCGAGCTGGAAAATCGCCTCGTCTATTTTTTTTTCACTATTTTCTTTTCTCCACGCTACAAGGACATTGTAGCTGTCGGCATAATTTTTTACCACAAGTATGGGAAATATTTGAAGAATTCCCGAAACAATTTGTGGCCCTACAGCGTGTAAATTAAGTTATGTATCAACGTTAACCGGCTCGTCGGGCTCGGCGAGCCGAGAAAAACGCTTTTTTTAAAAATGTCGTACGACGAAAATTGGCCGAGTAATCGCTGATCAAAGTTATTACATTTCGACAATGCGAAAGGCGGCGGTCAAGCTTTGAATGTACGTCCCATTGTTGGACTCTCACGGCAAAATTTGAGTGATGACAAGCGAGCCCGAAAGCGCTCGGAGGGGCTCGGATCGAAGGTGGCTGTGAACCTGACAGCAGTTGAAGCAATGTTTGACATGTGACTCGTGTTCGTGTGTGTGTGTGCGGGTTCGAAAAGTAAATATGCGTACATAACCAAAAGTGACATCGGAATATTTTTATTGTACTTCGAAGTGAATAAAACAGTGGGAATAAAAAAGTGGAAATGAAAGTGGAAATGAAGTGAAATTTTTTCGCGCATGAAAACTTTATTCTCTCCCATCGTATGAATCTGTCAATTACTTGGACGGATGATTGCGGTGGGAGAGAATAAGTTTTTTTTTTTAATCAGTCAATATTTTCGGCTGAATATGCATCAACCCGATAGAAACAATTTAAAAAGTGATGATTAGCCCGGTTGGTAAGTGATTCGTTTCACAATCGGAGAAATCCCGAGTTCGATTCCGATCTATGGATTTTTTTTTTTTTTTTTTTTTTTTTTTTTTCACTCACATCGATATTACTGTCGTATGAAAAACACTGAAAAATTTTATAATTTGACAAAAAAAATAATAATCATCTCCTTTTTTTTCCAATACGGAAAACGTAAATGACTAGAAAACGCGTCTTACAAGATCGTTAATTTTTGTTTCATTTATTTATTTCGGAATGTTTATAAAGAATGTATGAGGACGGACACAGTGTTTGCAACGGATTACCTTTTTTCTCTCTCATCGTTTAAATCCGTCAATTACTGGGACGGATGATAACGGTGGGAGAGAGAATGTGTTTTTTTTTTTAATCATTCAATATTTTCTGATGAATATGAATTAATCCGATGTAAGCAAAATGAAAAGTTCGGTAGGTAAGTGATCGGTCTCGCAATCGCAGATCCCAAGTTCGATTCTGATCGTGGGCATTTTTTTTTTTTTTTTTTTTTACTCACTTCGTTTATTTTATCATAATACTGTCGTAAGACAGCCGCTTTTCCTATTGACGATTTTAATAATTTGACAAAAATTCTTTTTTCAATACGGAAACATTATTTCGACATGTTTATAAAGAATGTGTGATGACGGATAGTGTGTTATTAGAATTATTTTACAAATGTAGAGGGAATAAAAAATAATCGTGTTTACAATGGGTTACTTTTTTTTCTTGCCAAGAGAGAAAAAAAAGGTATTCTCTCACATCGTATGAATCCGTCAGTTACTTGTACGGATGATTGCGGTGGGAGAGACTACGTTTTTTTTTTTTTTAATCAGTCAATATTTTCGGATGAATATGCATCAATCCGATAGAAACAAATTAAAAAGTGACGATTGGTCCGGTTGGTAAGTGATTCGTCTCACGATCGGAGAAATCCCAAGTTCGATGCCGATCTATGGAATGTTTTTTTTGTCTATTTTTTTTTTTTTTTCTCACATCGATATTGCGGTCGTATGAAAAACACTGAAAAATTTTATAATTCGACAAAAAAAATAATAATTGTCTCCTTTTTTTTCGCTACGGAAAACATAAATGACTAGAAAACGCGTTTTACAAGATCGTTAATTTTTGTTTCGTTTATTTATTTCGGAATGTTAATAAAGAATGTATGAAGACGGGCACAGTGTTTGCAACGGATTACCCTTTTTCTTGCCGAGAGAGAAAAAAAAAATTGTTCTCTCTCATCGTTTGAATCCGTCAATTACTGGGACGGATGATAACGGTGGGAGAGAGAATGTGTTTTTTTTTTAAACATTCAATATTTTCTGATGAATATGAATTAATCCGATGTAAGCCAAATGAAAAGTGACAATTGGTTCGGTTGGTAAGTGATCGGTCTTGCAATCGGAGATCCCAAGTTCGATTCTGATCGTGGCCATTTTTTTTTTTTTTTTTTTTTTTCTACTCACTTCGTTTATTTTATCATAATACTGTCGTAAGACAGCCGCTTTTCCTATAGACCATTTTAATAATTTGACAAAAAACATTTTTCAATGCGGAAACATTATTTCGACATGTTTGTAAAGAATGTGTGATGACGGAGAATGTGTTATTACAATTATTTTACAAATGTAGAGGGAATAAAATATAATCGTGTTTGCAACGGATTACCTTTCTTCTTACCGAGAGAGAAAGAAAATTATTCTCTCTCATCGTTTGAATCCGTCAATTACTTGGACGGATTATTACGGTGGGAGAGAGAATATGTTTTTTTTTTTTAATCAGTCCATATTTTCTGATGAATATGAATTGATTTGATGTAAACGAAATGAAAAGTGACAATTGGTCCGGTTCGTAAGTGATCGGTCTCGCAATCGGAAATTCCAAGTTCGGTTCTGATCGTGGGATTTTTTTTTTTTTTTATCATAATACTGTCGTAAGACAGCCGCTTTTCATATTGACAACTTTAATAATTTGACAAAAACCAACTATACCCTTTTTTTAATACGGAAACATTATTTCGGCATGTTTATAAAGAATGTGTGATGACGGATAGTGTGTTATTAGAATTATTTTACAAGTGTAGAGGGAATAAAAAATAATCGTGTTTACAATGGATTACTTTTTTTTCTTGCCAAGAGAGAAAAAAAAGGTATTCTCTCACATCGTATCAATCTGTCAATTACTTGAACGGTTGATTACGGTTGGAGATAATACGTTTTTTTTTTGTTTTTAGTCGACGGTTTCCAGAGAAGAAATCAATCACGGAGGGTTCACTGAAAATAGTGAAATATTCGATAGATGGGGAAAAAAAAAAATTCACCATCGATTTCATCTCTCGCGCAATATTAATATCGAATAACAACTCGCCGCTTCCGGTTTCGGATAGCAAGATCACAAGGTCTACTTTTGAAAAATTCGGAAAAAAAATCTATGGCCCTCTCTGTCCATTTTGTTTCTAGAAACGAGCTAACACTGTATTAGAGCATGTCAGCGCATTGCCAATATCGAGAGTAGCATATACTGACGAAAATAAAAATTGTCCCAAGTATAGGAAAATTTTTAAAGATTCCCCAAGTATTGGAAAATTTCAAGAATTTCCTAAGTATGGGAAAATTTCAAGAATTTCCTAAGTATGGGAAAATTTTTTAAAATTCCCCAATTATGGGAAAATTTTAAAAATTCCCCAAGTAAGGGAAAATTTTAAAAATTCCCCAAGTATGGGGAAATCCTAAAAATTCCCCAAGCATGGGAAAATTTAAAAAAAATCCGTAAGTATGGGAGAATTTAAGAAAATTCAAAAAAAAATCGATTGTCTGGATTGGACTCTGTCCAATTTTTTCCTTGGAAACGACCTTCTACTGTATTCGATCATTTTAGTGCATCGCCAATATCGAGAGTAGAATAGACCGCAGATAAAAAAAATTTCGTAGGTATGGGAAATTTTTAAAAAATTCCCCAAATATGGGAAAATTTTAAAAATTTCCCAGGTATGGAAAAAATTTAGAAATTCCCCAAGTATGGAAAAATTTTAGAAATTCTCCAAGTATGGGAATAATTTGAAAAATTCGGAAGAAACATGTATGGTCCCCTATGTATAATTTGTTGCTTGGAAACGAGCTTACACTGTATTGGATCATTTTAGTGCATCGCCAGAATCAAGAGTAGCGTAGACGGGAGAAAAAAAAATTTCTCCAAGTATGGGAAAATTTTGAAAAATTCCCCAAGTATGGGAAAATTAAAAAAAATACCTCATGTATGGGAAAATTTTAAAAATGTATCCAAGCATGGGAAATTTCAAACATTCGGAAAAAAATCTATGGCCCCCTCTGTCCAATTTTTTCCTTCGACACGAGCTTATGCGGTATTAGATCATTTTAGTGCATCGCCAATATCGAGAATTGCATAGACCGATGAAAAAAAATTTTCCCAAGTATGCGAAAGTTTAAAAACATTCGGCAAGTATGGGAAAATTTTAAAAAATTAGCCAGGTATGGGAAAAGTTAAAAAAATTCGGAAAAAAAATCTATGGCCCCCTTTGACCAATTTTTTCCTTGGAAACGAGCGTACACTTTATTAGACTACGCTAGTGTATCGCCAATAACGGGAGTAGCATAAGACCACAAAACAAATTACCCCAGCTACAGGGAAATTTTGAAAAAGTCCCCAAGTATGGGAGAATTTTAAAAAATTCCCCAAGTGCGTTAAAATTTTGAAAAAATTCCCAAAGTATGGGCAATTTTTAAAAATTTCGCCGTGTTGTCGCCAATTCATCGCGAAATGCGTTTGTAATGATTCTTATTCGTTATTATATTTTCAAACAATCATCGAATGGATGTGAAGGTAATTTGAGGAGCATCAGTTTAAAATTTGCAAAAAACAAACAAATTTTTCTGCTAAAATCGTATTTTTCGTTCGCTAAACATTCCCATCTTTTTTATCATGTTAATCCATCCTGCGATCCTTCAAGAGGGTCAAAAAATATTTCAACTCGCTGGAAAAATATTTTCATCTTTTTTTATCGTCGTTCTCGGTTCTAAATTCCTACAAAAAACTTTTACGATAATTGGACCTCACCGTTCGTTTCATCACTTCCGGTTCATTACAGGATAAAAATTGTGTTCTCGCATCCATGATTAAAAGCGAGTAACTATACTTTTTGATTCATGCCCGAAAAGAGATGAAAAGGCGATGGCTGTTGACTTTGTTCGTTTCATTGTAATATTACCCTATTTTGCGTGGCAGTCTCACCATTCGTTTCATCAATTCCAGTTTGTTACAGCATAAAACTTGTATTCTCGTATTCATGATTGAAAGCGAGTAGCTACACATTTTTATTCACGCACGAAAAGAGATGAAAAGAGGATGGCAATTAACTTTGTTCGTTTTATTGTAATATTACAGTATTTTCCGTGGCATTCTCACCGTTCGTTTTATCACTTCCGGTTTATTACAGGATAAAACTTGTGTTCTCGCATCCATGATTAAAAGCGAGTAGCTATACATTTTTATTCATGCACGAAAAGAGATGAAAAGAGGCTGGCTGTTAACTTTGTTCGTTTCATTGTAATATTACACTATTTTTCGTGGCATTCTCACCGTTCGTTTCATCACTTCCGGTTTATTACAGGATAAAACTTGTGTTCTCACATCCATGATTAAAAGCGAGTAGCTATACATTTTGATTCATGCACGAAAAGAGATGAAAAGGCGATGGCTGTTAACTTTGTTCGTTTTATTGTAATATTACACGATTTTTCGTGGCATTCTCACCGTTCTTTTCATCACTCCCGGTTCATTACAGGATAAAACTTGTATTCTCGTATCCATGATTAAAAGCGAGTAGCTACACATTTTTATTCATGCACGAAAAGAGATGAAAAGAGGATGGCAGTTAACTTTGTTCATTTTATTGTAATATTACACTATTTTTCGCGGAATTCTCACCATTCTTTTCATCACTTCCGGTTCATTACTGGATGAAACTTGTCTTCTCGCATCCATTATTAAAAGCCAGTGACTATACATTTTTATTCATGCGCGAAAGGAGATGAAAAGACGATGGATGTTTGTTTTGTTCGTTTTCTTGTCATATTACACTATTTTTCATGCCAGTCTCACAATTCTCTTCATCACTTCCGGTTCGTTCAAGGATAAAACTTGTATTCTCGTATCCATAATTGAAAGCAAGGAGTTACACATTTTTGTTCTTGCACGAAAAGAGATGAAAAGAGGATGGGTGTTTACTTTGTTCGTTTTATTATAATATCACACTATTTTTCGTGGCATTCTCATCGTTCGTTTCATCACTTCCGGTTCATTACAGGATAAAACTTGTCTTCTCGCATCCATGATTAAAAGCGAGTAGCTACACATTTTTATTCATGCACGAAAAGAGATGAAAATATGATGGCATTTAACTTTGTTCGTTTTATTGTAATATTACATTATTTTTCGTGGCATTCTTACCGTTCTTTTCATCACTCCCGGTTCGTTACAGGATAAAACTTGTGTTCTCGCACCCACGATTAAAAGCCAATAGCTATACATTTTTATTCATGCACGAAAAGAGATGAAAAGAGGATGGCTGTTAACTTTGTTCTGTTTATTGTAATATTACACTATTTTTCGTGGCAGTCTCACCATTCTATTCATCACTTGCGATTCGTTACAGAATAAAACTTGTATTCTCATATCCATGATTAAAAGCAAGTAGTTATACATTTTTGTTCTTGCACGAAGAGAGATGTAAAGAGGATGGCTGTTAACTTTGTTCGGTTCATTGTAAAATTCCACTATTTTTCGCGGTAGTCTTACCATTCTTTTCATCACTTCCGGTTCGTTACAGGATAAAACTTGTATTCTCGTATCCATGATTAAAATCGAGTAGTTACACATTTTTGTTCTTGCACGAAAAGAGATTAAGAGAGGATGGCTGTTAACTTTGTTCGTTTTATTGTAATATTACACTATTTTTCGTAGTAGTCTCACCATTCTTTTCATCACTTCCGGTTCGTTGCAGGATAAAACTTGTATTCTCGTATCCATGATTAAATGCGAGTAGCTACACATTTTTATTCATGCACGAAAAGAGATGAAAAGAGGATGGCAGTTAACTTTGTTCATTTTATTGTAATATTACTCTATTTTTCGTGGCATTCTCACAGTTCGTTTCACCACTTCTGGTTTATTACAGGATAAAACTTGTGTTCTGCCATCCATGATTAAAAGTCAGTAACTATACATTTTTATTCATGCACGAAAGGAGATGAAAAGACGATGGATGTTTACTTTATTCGTTTTCTTATAATATTACACTATTTTTCATGCCAGTCTCACCATTCGTTTCATCATTTCCGGTTCGTTACAGGATAAAACTTGTATTCTCGTATCCATGATTAAAAGCGAGTAGTTACACATTTTTGTTCATGCGCGACAAGAGATGAAAAGAGGATGGATGTTAACTTATTTCGTTTTATTATAATATTACACTATTTTTCGTGGCATTCTCATCGTTCGTTTCGTCACTTCCAGTTCATTACAGGATAAAACTTGTCTTCTCGTATCCATGATTTAAAGCGAGTAGCTACACATTTTTATTCATGCACGAAAAGAGATGAAAAGAGGATGGCAGTTAACTTTGTTCATTTTATTGTAATATTACACTATTTTTCGTGGCATTCTCACCGTTCGAACGGTGAGATCGTTTCATCACTTCCGGTTTATTACAGGGCAAAACTTGTGTTCTCGCATCCATGATTAAAAGCGGGTAGCTATACATTTTTATTCATGCACGAAAAGAGATGAAAAGAGGATGTCTGTTAACTTTGTTCTGTTCATTTTATTTTTTTTATTTTTTTTTTTTTTATATTCGTTCCATCTTTGTACGGGGTCATACCCCTTTTACAATCCCCACCCTGTCTTCCCATTCTCCTTTTTTCCACTTTTTTTCCTTTTATTCCCCACTCTCCTTTTTTCCTCCTTTTCCCCTCTGCTCAGCGCTGCTACCCGCACTGAGCTAACCTAACCCCCGTAGCAGCCGCAGCTGCATTTTAGCTACACTGTATCGCATTCACCGTGGACATGGGGAAACTGCGGAAAACCCATGCCGATACAGACGGCTTTATTTTTCCTGAGTTTCAGTTGTATTACCACCCGAAACTCAGAAAAAACCACCTCCCGCTCAGCAGTTGGCGCGCTAGCCAGTGCACGGCTAAACGGTCACCGATCCCAGTACTGGCCGTGGCCAATGCTGCTTAACTTCGGTGACCGCCAGAGCCGCACACCGACCACGCGTCCACTGCTGTCGGTTTCATGTTTTTGTATTATAGTACAGTTTTTGAAAGGTATTGAATGAATATTATTGAATCTGAGTTATTGATATCACCGTTGAAGTGATTTTTTTCGAGAGAAGCTTGTACTTCAGGTGCTCAACCATTCGAAAAAAAAATTTGCATATATGCGCAAAAATGTATGAGACCAAAAATACGCGTCTCGCCGAGACCTACAACTTTGGTGAATACATGCTTTGCCGAGAAACTCTTATTTGTGGAGATATTTGGCAAAAACAGCTTTTTCGTTTCGGAAAAAGGTTTCAGAAGTCGTAAAAAATGAGTAAATTTTTTTTTTTTTTTATTGTGATCTTTGTTCAACATTTTTGACAAATAAGGGCATGGATTTTGCAATACTTCAATTATCTTGACCGTTTCGATTTTATCAACATTGAATTCCATGGAAAAAACCACTACAGACATAAATTTGTCATCCTCGTAACACTATTACATCATATAGCTGGAAAGTTGGGTGTACCCTTCCCTTAAAAAAACAAAACTGTAAAGGTCAATTGCGATTTTACCCGCTTCTAATCCGAAACCAACCCTTCCCTTAATTCCCGAACCCTACACGGTCGCACTCTGGAATTTTTTTTTCTTACTGATTCTACACATATGTCCAAAGATTTAGTAAATTTGCGAGCAAAATAAAAGTGGCGTTTGTTGAATTGAAAAACAAATATATTTTGAGCGAAATTTCGATGTTACAAGGCTGATAAAATTATGATTAAAATTTTATTGAAAAAATGATGGGAAACTACAACTTTTACTCGCAATAATTTTTTTTCTCCGACCGATATTTTTTGAGATATGATTACGTTATACAAATACAGTATTTTCGAAACGGTTGGATTGAAAATTCTGGAATAATTGATAACACAGAAAGCCGTTTCAACTAGTACTACAAACTGGCAAAGATTAAAAAATTTCCGAGGGGTCCTGAACAAAAGTGGCTAAATCGACGGAGAATCCCTCATATATGAGGCATTCTCCACCGATTTAGCCACTTTTTTCGTGACCTTACCAGAAATTTTTACCATTTTTACCTCTTTTTTTTTTTTTTTTTTTTTTTTTTTGGGATATTCCACGGGAAGCAGGCGGGTTTGTGGTCAGGGGTCGGCGATTTTGCCGGTCGGCTAGAATGTAGTTCTTTTTTATCATGTAAAGAGCCTCCTATAGTTATCAGTCCCAATTATAATGGGTACAGGAGATACCGTGACTACGAATTTACTGTAATTTATCATTGACCGTAACTTTGACCCCTTATATCTTGGGTAAGGATTGACGAAAAGAAAAACTTCATCAGTGACGCGCTCTGGTGCTTTCGAATGTGACTGTACCTGCCGCGTGAGCCCTTCCGCGCTAGCAGTAGGACGCAGTTAAGGATGTTCTTGGTGTACAGTCCCAGACAAAAGTGACCGAAATTTGAAATAGATGAAATTTTTCGACTTACGAAGATCAAACACGCACCGTAGGCACTTATATGTCGTAAAGGGCTACAATGATGTTACTGAACATGTTTTTTTGGCTGTAAATATTAATATATTAGTGAAATTTGCTAATTTGGTAATGATCAATCGAAAACTTTTGGACACGAATTGACCTGAATCCAACTGTAAAAAAAAAAAAATTGTCCTCCATTTGATACATACTCGATGCATATGAAGCATCAAATGATAATAAAAAATGCATAAAATTTACAATTAATCATCAATAAAGTCATATTTTCACTTGTATTACTTTTTGGAAGTCAAAATAATGTGTCGAAAATCACGTACTAATCGCGGCAACACCGCACTACGCTATTTCGTTATTTTACGGTTGGCCCTACTGCGACGCGGTGAGAGACGTTCGAGTTTCTTTCTCGCGCATCCCCATGCACATCGCTCTCTCTCTCTCACACTCTTTTCTAAGGTGTGCGCGCACATCTTTGTGCGCATCGTCGTCTCTCTCTCTCATCAGTATCAACCGTGTTCTGTCCAATCAGAAGACATTTTCTGATGAGGGCCCAGTAATGTAGTATCCGTAGGTGAACGATGCCACAACGCTCGTTCTTATATTATTGAGAGGTTAGAATCAGGCCATTACCGTTGACGTGTACGTGTAAAAATGCAGAGAGCAAACCGAAAATATTGGAAAGGTCGATTAGATATGTTAAACATTGAAAATTTTGCGTTAAAAAATTTAAGCACTGTTAAAAATGTGAAATTTGAATATAAAATGCAAAAGTACATATAAATGTAAGTGTACATAACTGTAAGCATATAAATATAATTATGTTGAAAAAAGCATATTTTCAAATGAAATACAAAATCTACTAAAAGTTTAACATTTCGATTTATTGTTCATGCTTTCACTGCATTGAAAATCCATATGAGCGGTAATCGCGGTGGGCCCCAATTATTCATACTACACTCCTGGGGAAGCGGCTGTCCGTACGATCTGTGCTTCTGACGCGACGTTGCCACGTTTCCACAGACGAAACGCAAAATACAGTCTGTTGTGGCCATTTCGCTTGCGTTTTTAATAAATAATTCGACAACCGCTATAGTAACCCCCCATTTTTTTTTTTAATTATTTTTGTTCAGTATTTGATTTATACACACAAAAAGTTTGGATAAAATCTTAACGTTGCTTCTATTTTAATTTTATTCACAAATGCAAAAATATGCTATTGCTCCATAAGAACCCATGTTAATTTAAATGTTGAATAACTCTTAAACCGTGAAGTCCATCGACTGCAAATTTTGCATACGCATTCATACAGGTAAAATGAACAATCTGTCAAATTTTTATCATTTTCCTATCGCTAGAACTATACCGCAAGAACATCCTTAAATCATTTTCGTTCAGTGGTTTTTACACAAATTTTACAAGAAATTTCAAATGATTTCGGAAAATAATTTTATTGTTAAGGGGCGATTTTGATATTATTCTTTAATAGAGAATAAATAGAACTTTAAATTTATTCTCATCTCGCTTCGTATAAAGTACAAAGGACTTTCGTGTATTACCATACATGATCCGATTGATTTGCAAATTGAGACGAACATTCTTAACGTTGTAAAAAACAAAACAGCATATGATGGAGCCCGGCGCCGCAATTGTTTATAATATAAAAAAAAATGAAAAATTTCAATTCACCACATTCTCGCGACGCGTAAACTATACGAAAATCATTCATATATCTACAAGCATGAACTGTTGGGCTTGCTAATTTAGGGAAATATTCCTAATGTCATAACAAACAAAAAACATATGATAAACCCCAGCGATGAAATTGTTTATAATTAAAAAAAAAATAAAAACCTCAAATTCACCACAGTCTCGCGACGTGTAAACTATACGAAAATCATTCGTATATCTACACGCATGAACTGTTGGGCTTACTAATATAGAGAAATATTCCTAATATCATAACAAACAAAATAGCATATGATGAACCCCAGCGACGAAATTGTTTATAATATTGAAAAAAAAAAAAAAAATTTTAATTCACGACAATCTCGTAACGTTTAAAGTATACTTTACACGTTGCGAGATTGTCGTGAATTGAAAGTTTTTATTTTTTTTTATATTATAAAAAATTGCGGCGCCGGGCTTCATCATATGCTGTTTTGTTTTTTACACAGTTAGGAATGTTCGTCTCAATTTGTAAATCAATCGGATCATGTGTGGTAATGCACGAAAGTCGTTTGTACTTTATACGCAGCGAGATGAAAATAAATCTAAAGTTTTATTTATTCTCTATTAAAAAATATTATCGAAATCGGCCCGCAACAATCAAATTATTTTCCGGAATAATTTGAAACTTCTTGTAAAATTTGTGTCAAAACCACTCAACGAAAATGATTTTACTGCGTCCTACCGCTAGCGCGCAAGGGCTCACGCTACAGGTATAGTTCCATTCGAAAGCACCGGCGCGCGTCTGCTAATTCCGTCGGCTACCTTCAGCGTCATAAAAATACTGCGGTTTCGAATTCTAATTTTCATTATTCTTCTCTGTTGAGTGAACATAAAATGCCCTCTCTTCAAATGCCCTCTATCAAAAAATTTCTAACGATCCAAAAAATTGAACAAACTGGAAAAAAACTGGATTTTATTTTTTTTGGACGCGAAAGGGCTATTTTTTAATTCAAATTTTTTCTGAACGTAGTTCGAGATGAAACGAAAGTTTGGTAAAAAAATTGAATTGCCCTTCTTATTTGTTTTGTTGCAATCAATTCTGTAAAAAAATTCTTTTTTTTTTTTGCAAATTAAAAATGCTGCGATTTTGAATTCTAATTTTCATTATTGCTTTCTGCCGAGTGAAAAGAAAATAATAATGAAAATTAGAATTCGAAAACGCAGCATTTTTCATTTGCAAATTTTTTTTTTTTTTTTTTTCACAATTAATTGCAAAAAAGAAAAAAAAAAAACAAAAAAGAAGGGCATTTAATTTTTTTACCACATTTTCGTTTCATCGCGAACTACTTTCAGTAAAAATTTTAAGAAAAAAAAAAATAACCCCTTTGCGTCAAAAAAAAAAAAAAAATCCACTTTTTTCCAGTTTTTCCAAACCTTTGGAGCATTCGAAATTTTTTGATAGGGGGCATTTTATTTTTACTCAACAGAGAACAATAATGATAATTAGAATTCGAAACCGCAGTACTTTTCATTTGCAAAAAAATAATGTTTTTTTCAGAATTAATAGCAAAAAAAACCAAAAAGGAAGGCAAATTAATTTTTTTACCAGTTTCGTTTTATCTGGAACTACTTTCAGTAAAAATTTGAAGAAAAAAAAAATAACAGCCCCTTCGCGTCCGAAAAAAAAAATCTATTTTTTTCAGTTTTTTCAATTTTTGGAGCATTAGAAATTTTTTTGATAAACGGTGATTTTACGGTTTAAATTCACTGGTCAAGTTTTTTTTTTCGTCGATTATTACCCAAGATATAAGGGGTGAAAGTTACGGTCAATCATAAATTCCGGTAAGTTCGTAGTCACGGTATCTCGTGTACCAATTATAATTGGGACCTATAACTATATAGGAAGCTTTTTACGTGATAAAAAGGAACTAAATTCTAGACGAACGACAAAATCGCCGACCCTTGCCCAAAAACCGGCCCACTTCCCATGGAATACCCCTTATTTATCATCATAAATATTGACTGATGGAAAACTACAACTTTGACTTTTAGTAACTTTTTTTCGTTGCGACCAATATTTTACGTTAACTTTAACCCTTTAACGGCCAAGCCCTTTTCCCTTTCAAATTTCATTTTAATTTTAAATTTTAATTTTTACGCCTTAATAAATAATTTTTCAAATGAAATTTTTCAGTGAATACTTTCTTTAGAGAGTGTTACTATTTGTCAATTTTTTTCACAATTTTCCGATTGAAATTGAAGAATATATTTAAAAAAATGTCTATTCGGTCAATGTATCAAATTTTCTACAATGGGCAGCTAAAGGGTTAAACAAATACAGTATTCCTGAAACGGTTGGATTAAAAAATCTGAAATAATTTACAGTAATTCTTTTCAACTGGTAATACAAGCTGGCAAAGTATTAAAAATTTGCGGAGGGGGTCACGAAAAAAAGTGGCTGAATTGGAGGAGAATCACTCATATACAAGAGACTCAAAACGAAAAAAAAGTGAATGAGTATCAATATTCTGTATATGGCTGAAATCTGAGTTACTAATTAACTTAAAAATAAAATTTTCAGGTTCGAAGTAGAATTTCATGACATTTCATGACTTTTTAAGTGTTGCCTTAGATTTCATGACATTTCAGAATTTTCAGGTTTTTTTTAGGTCGTTAGACACCCTGTTAAAAGAAGCAAAAATAAGATATGAGATTTGGAAAACTAAAGAAAATAGTAAGGGCCCTAAAAAAATTTGGGCTTATGTGAATGAAAAACCATGTAAGGTAAATAAAAAAACGATATTTGAGAAAATAAAAATAAATAACGATGTTATACCTGACCCAGCTGCAACGGCAGATAAGTTCAACGAATCCTTTGTCAACACTGAGCATAAACTGGCCAACAAAATCCCTGTCGTCTCTGTAAAGACTCCACTAAAAAAATACTTAACCAAACTGTAATTCCTTGTTCCTGTTTCCGGTTAATGAAAGAGAAATTGGTAGTCTCATCCTCAGATTGAAGTACAAAAGGGGTAGTCTAGACAATGATCATACTAAAATACTAAAGACCATCTATTTTTTCATTTTCCCAGTATTAGTCAACATTTTTAACAAATGCATGCTCAATGATATGGCCCGATGCCTTAAAGAAAGCGCAAGTTATTTCAATACATAAAACAGGTTATGAAACTCTTGTTACTAATTATAGACCGATATCTTTGATATCGAACATAGCCAAAATAAGTGAAAAATCTATTCACCGCAGATTGTACAACTTTCTGAATAATTATGAACGTTCAAATGAAAAATAATACGGCTTCCTAAAGAATAAAAACACGGTCATGGTTATGGAGCAAGTCCTAAACAATATTTACAATAACATAGATATAAATAATGCTGTAATCGCTACTTTCATTGACCTCAGTAAAGCTTTCGACACTGTCAAAGACGACATACTTTTTGAAAAATTAAAGGACAATGGAATCAGAGGAATAGCACTAAAACTGATACAGAATAATGATGTTGGTGTTCCAGAGGGGACCGTCCTTGGACCACTGTTTTGCTTCCTCATAGAGGAAGCTATGTTTTCGTCAAATTTTTTTGTGTCGGGATTTTCATGCCAGTGTGTTCAAAATGTCTTAAAAAGTCGAGAAAACACGTTTTTTTAAAATGTCCGTATGCGTGTGCGTGTGACAAAAATGGATGCACGCTCTCTAACTTTCGTAAATTTCAAGCTATGGAGCTGAATTTTTTTACACAAATAGGGTAGCGTAAAAGGATGATTGGTATGGAATTTGATAGGAATCCCTTAAGGGGTTTAATTTTTTTTTTCAATTTCCACAATTTTCAAACGTGGCTCTAATCACTACTACTTACGTAAATTCGAACCTACCGCGCCGAAACTTTTTCGACGATTACGTTAGGGGACAGCGATGATTGGTATCAAATTTAGCGAGAATCCCTCAAAGGGTTAGACAGAGGATCCCAAGATACATTAATTATAATCTACAAAAAAATCGTGCAAATTAGAAACTTGCACATTGCTCCCTCATCTATTCGGATTATTTTTCAAATCGAGGTAACTTCAGATTATAAATCTGAAGAAGAGAGAAGAACGAGGGGTCGGAATTTGAATCTCTCGTGTTGTTTTATTATCATTTTTGCGGAGTTACAATGCTCCTCTATGAGGAAGTTGACTTTCATAACTCTTGCTCACTTTCCTAATTTTGGCTTCCTCATAGAGGAAGCTTTGTAACTCGGCAAAAATGATAATAAAACAACACGCGAGATTCAAATTCCGACCCCTCGTTCTTCTCTCTTCTTCAGATTTATAATCTGAAGTTACCTCGATTTAAAAAATAATCCGAATAGATGAGGAAGCAATGTGCAAGTTTCTAATTTGCACGATTTTTGTAATTTATAATTAATGTGTCTTGGGATGCTCTATTTTACCGTTCCCTTCTTCTCTCTTCTTTAGGCTTATAATCTGAAGTTATCTCGATTTAAAAAAACTATCGGAATTGATGAGGAAGCCATGTGCAAGTTTCTAATTTGCACGCTTTTTTCTAATTTCTAAATCATGCGTCTAGTGACCCGCATGACCCCTTGAAGTAAGCCACTTGAACGAGTCTCACCAATTTAAATATAAAACTTCCTTGCCCCCTAGCTTAAACCCTCCCCATCCAATTGAGTAAACTATTTTCATCAACTATGATACTATTTAGTAATTAGATCACTTATTATACTGAGAATATGAAGAGCGAGCAGTCGCCCAGTCGGTTCGGCTCTGGACTGCCACGCAGGAAACTCGAATTAATATTGACTTACTAGAAATAAACATTTTTTGCGTTAAAGTTCAACGTAATGGGTAACGAACGAAGTCTGCCGATCTATGGCCAGTGAGCCCCTTTCGTCGCACAGCCCGTTCTCTATCCCAACCATGCCCTTGCTACCGAAGTACCTTAAGGGACTCTTGTGAAATTCAATCTCAATCATCCTTGTCCCCTAAACTATTTGAAACAAAAGTTTTGGGTCGGTAGATTCAAATTTACGAAAGTTTCAGTTATTAAGGTAGTCCTGGAGTTTTTTCAAAATCTTAGGAATCGCCTGAAATTTGAGTATGTCGTAGGCACAACCTTCATGAACCGATTCCTCAATTTTTAATTCGATCCGCTACTCAGTTTGTGAGATAATTGCAATTAAAAATCGGTCT
>JABSMQ010111006.1:0-12270 GCA_018902145.1 Anoncus sp. PSUC_FEM 10030000 | reverse complement strand
GTTTTATTCAAACATTATCTAACTTTTACTTAAATAGAGCAAAAAACACACAAGGAATCAATGATATAAAGAAAAAGTTACGTCATCAAAAATATAATAGCAGATGGTATCGTCGTTTATCATAAGATTGGAAAATAAGAAAAGGAGCAACTAATAAAAAGGAAATCAGAATTAATTAAATGCCCTAAGTAGCATCTAGGTCGAGAGACCGCATAAATGCCTGCCACTAGATCAAAGTTAAAACTTGATAAGGGAATCCTTAATATATACCCATACGAAAGAAGGAGAACAATACCACTCGAGAAAGAGAGTGGGGACGAACCAAAAAGAGCAAGCACAGTTTTGCCTAACAGTCAGACATCGGCATCAGTATCAGGGCTGCACGACCCCATAATAGAAACTACAGGAATTGAAGCAACTTTAAGTATAACTCCGGAAAAATCAATTGAAATACCCGAAGAAAAAATTGAAAACAGCGATAAAAATATCAAGGAATTTGAAGAACCCCTCGTCGAAAAAGAAAATTCCCCCGAAAACAAAGAAACAGTTACTGAAGCAACAGTCGAAACATCTAGGAATCCAACGTTACTGGAAGACTCAAACCAATCCCCCTATTCTGGGCATTTCCCTGTTCATGTGCAAATAATAACGCCAGGAAATTCAGGAGTAAGAACTCCTCTTAAGTCCTCAACTAATAAATCTATTAAATCTCTAGAGAAAATTGTACCCGTGAAAACCGTAGATACACCTTTCAACGAAAGAATTAATTCTCCTTCCGCATTCTTTTCTGCAAAAAGCGAGCTTCATCTTTTCGACGAAGAACCATTTAATTTCTTTAATCTTAGCAGAAATCACATACGTGAATCCCCGACATTTGAAAAACAAACAAAATTTAGAATCATACCCAGAAGCAGAAAAGCTGCCGATAATTTAAAAATCCATAAGTCACAAACAAGCTACCCCATGACGACTGAACAACCCGGATTTTCTGGAGATAAGAATAATGAAGAATTATTTGACGAGGACATAAAAAACATTTCTGACGATGAATCAATAGACGAGCCACAAGACCAAGGTTTGAGTGACAAAACCAACAAAGAAGAGTTGGAAGCTAAGAATTTGCAACGTAAACTCGATTACTCTTTGGAGGATAAACCTGCAAAAATGACGAACCATAATCAAATAATATCGCTAAAAGACGCTCTGGCAGTAATACCTGAATATGATAATGTGAAAACCTCCCTAAGTATGTTTATCCAAGGTTGCGAGGAAGCTTTAGAAATGTTAGAACCACAAAGCGAAAAATACCTGGTTAAAGCAGTCCGAATGAAAATCAAAGGTGAACCGAGGCGCACCATTCACCTGCAAACTTTTGCCTCTATGAAAGCACTGCATCAATTTCTCAGAAGCATATATGCTCCTGCAAGAAACGTCTACCAGCTGCAAGGCGAATTGGGAAGCAGTTATCAGAAACCAAATGAATCAGTGACAGCCTACGCGAACCGTTTGCGAGATTTAGGAGAAGAAATAGTGGAGGCTCATGAGTTTGAGAAAAACGTAACTGGGGATAAACGATTCAAAAAGACTACAGAGGAAAGCATACTCTCGTGCTTTCTGCACGGTTTAAAGCCCGAAATTGAACAAAGGATGAATAAAGATGGAGATATTAGTGACGTTTGGAAACGCGCAGTACAGATTGAGAGACAATTAGCTGCTCAAACGGCCCTTAGACAAGGAAGAAGGGAGTTGTCAGAGGGTCGAAATGACAAGATAGAAGGTAAGCGTAATATACATGTGGTGACTAGCGAGGTCATCACGTGTCAGATATGTGGGAAAAGTGGACATGCAGCAGGAGAATGTACGCAGAATAAAGTCACGAATATAAGATCAAACGGACCCACCGAACGACCAGCTACCTCGGGAAGTGTACCAGTGTGCCAAATATGCAATAAAAGGGGTCACGCTGCAGATAAATGTTTTAAAATACATCCTCCAGAATCTAATGACAAACTTGCAAATAATACACCTACGATCACTGTGTGTCAAGTTTGTAATAAACGGGGACACACAGCAGACCGTTGTTTCCAAATTTTCCCACCCGAAATTAAAAATTTTGGAAACACTGAAATAATTTGTCAATTATGTAAAATGCCGGGACATTTAGCCTCCAATTGCCACCAGTTGCCGAAAAGAACACTAGCGTTGAGGCCTCCCAGGAACGAGCAAGTCCCCCAAGGATTAAGATATCAACCAAATACGAACATCCGGTGTCAAATTTGCAAGAAGGAAGGTCATGGAGCTCACATATGTCCTTTTCGCAATAACCATTCGCAACCTCTTGAACGAAATGAAACAATAAATAACAGGACATACGCCGAAGCGTTAAATAATCCCCCAGATCGAAACGGATTATGTCATTACTGCCGACTTCCGGGACATTTTATCAGGGAATGCCAGACAAGGATAACCAACGAAGCAGAACGCAGGAATGCATCGGGAAACGCGAACGGTCTCCCGTTTACGGGTGCACCAGGGGAGGCCGAACGGAATACGCACCCGATACGCACTATAACTACTCCCGGCCCGAGCCGAAGGTCATAAAAATATTTAGTGTCCAATTACAAAAAGAACGGTCTGTCCCCACAGTCAAAATGAGTAATAGAGAATTAATGGCTGCAATAGTTTTGATGATAGACACGGGGGCAGGTCCGAACATCTTAAAGGAAAGTTGCATAAGAAACCTTGATTTAATAAATCGAGACGAAATATTACAACTAAATGGGATTACGAAACAATCGATATTTACACTGGGCCACATAACAATAGAAACATTTGGACGACTTGCCACCTTTCATGTAGTTTCAAATGATTTCCCAATTGAAGAGGATGGGATATTGGGATCAGAATATTTAGACGGAAATCGAGTCAACATCGATTACGAGAACCGATTACTAAAAATACAACGCACAGAAATACCATTTGCCAGTCAAGAAACATTACTAATCCCCGCAGAAACCACTAAATTATGTTTCGTACGAGTGAAAAATTTGGAAGTAAGAGAAGGATACTTACCTGCCCTCGACGCAGGCGAAGGACTCACAGTGGGAAGCGGATTTGTGAGAAATAACAATGGAAAAGCATATATTTATATCACTAATGCCAACATTCATCCAGTACAGGTACAAATACCAGTAATAGAATTACTAAAAACGAACGGGAAAATGAATTCTAGGAAATTTACAATTGACGAGACATTAGAAAATGATTCTGGAGTAACACGAGAAATAAGAAGAGATTTTGAAAATTATGTGGAAAAAGTTACGCCCCTGAGCGAGCAAGGCTCAATCGAAGATTTAAGTTCCGAAAAATATGTGGAAAAAGTTACGCCCCTGAGCGAGCAAGGCTCAATCGAAGATTTAAGTTCCGAAAAATATGTGGAAAAAGTTACGCCCCTGAGCAAGAAAAGCTCGATCGAAGATTTAAGTTCTGAAAAATATGTGGAAAATTCGGGAGTAATTGTACCCAAGGAAGGGACAGACTCCATTGATATTGAAAGGCCTGATTATAAAAATATTTTACGTGCAACGAGAGTGTCAGTACCTGAAAATAGGAAAGGCTCCGTTGAAAATAATACCCCGTTCTGTGCAGCGAGTATCTCTGGACCCTATGGGCCGAGACGGCCAAGCTCCCTCCCAGACGATAATGGTATTAAAGTAACCGACAACACTGTCCCTATCAGTTTTGGGGGATTAGACTCGGTGAACATAGAAAAAGTTATAAAAGATAGAAGGAAAAATTCAGAAATAGAATCATTAAATCTCTCGTCAATTGGAAATTGTGGAATCAATACCGAATCAATTAAAGGAAATTGCGTATTAAAACTGGGAAATGTAAAAAATCATTATATACCTAACGTCAAACGGCGTGAAACATACAAAATTATGGATGAGGCATTGGTAGAACGTCTTGGAATATCATGCATTACGCGAGACATACCAACATTTCTGCGTCAAAATCATTGTTATTTGATTAAGGATTCATCTATAGAAGAACGTCTAAGTAAAATTAAAGAATTACTTAGATTGGATGATTTAGAAAGTGAGGAAAAGGAAAGTATCGAAAACTTACTGATAGAAAGTACGGAATTATACCATCTTCCCGGGGAAAAATTAAGTTGTACGACCATATTACAACATAGAATACCAACTACAGACGATCTACCCATAAACACTAGGGGATACCGGTGGCCCGAGGTCACCAAAGACGAAATAGCTCGGCAAATGGAGGAAATGTTAGAAAACGGAATAATTATACCATCCACATCACCCTATAATTGTCCAGTGTGGGTTGTACCCAAGAAAGCAGATTCAAAGGGTAATTTGAGATGGCGCGTCGTGTTCGACTATCGCTCATTAAATGAAAAGACAATATCAGATGCTTATCCGATACCAAACATCACAGAAATATTGGATCAACTTGGAGGTGCACAATACTTTTCGGTATTTGATTTAGCATCGGGATTCCACCAGATAGAAGTCAGTCCAGAAGACAGACATAAAACCGCGTTTACCACGCCCCGAGGTCATTTTGAATTTGTACGAATGCCCTTTGGTTTACGAAATGCCCCTCCGACTTTCCAGCGAGCAATGGATTTAACACTAGGAGGAATCTTGGGAAAAGGAGTATTCGTCTACCTTGATGATATAGTGATTTACGCTAAAAACCTTAACGAACATAGCACAATATATCGAGAATTAATCAAACGTCTAGAAGCAGCAAACCTAAAACTTCAACCAGACAAATGCGAATTTTTGAAAAAGGAAGTGGCGTATCTTGGCCACGTGATTGGTAAAGATGGAGTAATGCCGGATCCAAAAAAATTGGAGGCAGTTCGCGAATATCCGAGGCCACGAAATCTTAAAAATATTAGACAATTCTTAGGTTTGACCGGTTATTACAGACGATTTATAGAGGGATATGCAAAAATCACGAAACCCCTTACATTGCTCCTTCGTAAGGACATTGATTTTGAATGGAACATCGAACAACAAGAATCGTTCGAGACCCTTAAAATCAAACTCTGTACCGCTCCTGTATTACGCTATCCGGATTTCACGAAACCATTCATATTAACAACAGACGCTTCAGGAGTTGCGATAGGAGGAATTTTATCACAAGGAAAAATTAACCATGATCACCCCTGCGCCTATGCATCTAGGGCTTTGAATAAAACTGAAGAGAAATATGACACCTACGAGAAAGAAGCACTTGCAATAGTATATTCAATAATACACTATAGACCTTATTTATATGGACGAAAATTCACAGTCGTAACCGACCATAAGCCTTTAATGTGGTTCAGACGTGCCACTGACGGTAATGCCAGAGTATTAAGATGGCGTCTTAAACTCGCGGAATATGAATATGATGTTGTTTATAAAGCCGGAAAGACGAATGTCAATGCAGACGCGTTGTCAAGAAATCCCGTCACAGAGGCCATTACCCCAGATGAAATTATGATAGTAAGAGTAAATCCAATAACAGGAACAAGGACGAAGCAAAAATATAATCTAACTGAAAATGACATACGGGATTTATTAGAGTATGATTCAGATGAGGACGATATAGAGAATGATGAGGATGAGATTGACAACTTAATGGTAGAACAAGAAATAGAGGAATGTGATTGGGAACCCGAACTACCTGAGGTAACGGGAAATGTTACCAAAGGAACGATCCAACCAGACACATTCACCTCGGAATTAGACAATGCAGCAAGCCTATACACAGAAAATGAGAGACCCTTATCCGAAAGAACAAATATAGAAGTAGAACCATTAATAACGCCAGGAACTCTCAACGATGACAGAACCAGTAGTCAACATTTTGCGACTGACCATATATCTAATATGGGAACTGACCATACAGAACCTGCGGATAGTCATACGCTCGATGATCCCCCACTTCAAGACACTGATGAAACCCATTGGGAAATGAGAAGTAACGAAGAACGAACAGAAGAAATTCCGTTAAATGAAGTAACAAAGAAACGCACCGAAAGAAGAACCCGACGACTACAACTAAGCGAATCCAGTTCTTCTGAAGAGGAGAATATAATCGAAAATGAGGAAATAACTTCTACGCCTGTAGACAACCCAAACCTGCCAACATTGATACTGAATGATAATTTCACTCGGAATATAAAACAATCACGGGATCTATTTCATACCCGGAAGGACAACTTAGTATATTTCGTATCAACGGGTGGGACACCGTTAGACAATGGAGCTAAATTATTGCAAGAGCATAACGATTACTTACAAGTGAAAAGATTAAAATTAAATCAAGCTCAGTCAATGAAGAAAGGGCTGCGATTTAATATCGCACTTCCGATCTCAGACGATTCCAATGTTGGGCCAACACAGAGCCTAGAAAATCTCAAAGAAACCCTATCAAGTTGCAAGCAGTTAATAAACAAATTAAATTTAAAAACTGTCAGTTTAGCAAAATCCACCTCCATCTGCAATATACCATGGGAAATGATAATGGTTCAAATTCAAAGTATTTTGGCAATTGGGGAAATAAAAGTGATCATTTGCAATGGACTAGTAAAAGAACCACCGCAAGAATTACACGATAAAATTATTGAGGAGAAACATTGTTCACCAATCGGTGGTCATAGAGGCGTAAGCAAAACATTCAATAGAATTAGACATGAATATTATTGGAAAAACATGAAAATCGAAGTTCAAAATTATATTCAACGCTGCTTACAATGCCAACTGAAGAAATTGGTCAGGGTCAAAACTAAACAACCAATGGTTATAACAGATACACCTGCAACTGCTTTTGACAAAATTGCTATGGACATAGTGGGGCCAATGACAAAAACTAAAAAGGAAAACGAATACATCCTTACAATTCAAGATCAGTTGACTAAATTTTCATTGGCAATACCATTACCTAACGCCACAGCCGTAACGATAGCTGAAGCCTTCGTCAAACGTTTCATTTGCAATTACGGTGCTCCTAAAGCTGTCCTAACTGACCAGGGTAGCAATTTCCTCAGTAATTTTCTTAAACAAATTGCAAAGTTGTTTAAAATACGTAAAATCAGAACAACGGCATTCCACCCACAATCTAACGGCTCTTTAGAAAGGTCCCACCACGCATTAGGAGAATATCTTAAACAATATACAACGCGAGAAAACAATTGGGATGAATGGGTGGAATTGGCCATATTTAATTACAATACTAACGTCCACGAAGGAACTAAACATACTCCCTATGAAATGGTATTTGGGAAAATCGCCAGAACCCCTTCCAGTTTACCATTAGGAGATATGGATAAGATTGCAACCTATGATGACTATCTGATCCAGTTGGTAACACAAATACATGAGATCCAAATGATGGGTCGAGAAAACCTAATAAGCTCAAAAGAAAGAGCAAAATTATACCATGATCGAAGAATCAATCCAGTAGAATTTGAAGTTGGTGAATCTGCATTTTTGCTTAAAGGACCAAAACCTGGGAAACTAGGAGACCAGTACACGGGACCCCACGAAATTTTGGAAATCCTAGAAAATGGAAATGTGAGGATCAGAATAAAAAAGACAACGCGAATCGTACACCCAAATCGTCTACGAATATCGCGCATTGCTGCATCATAATTAAAAGCCTACGATCCGCAATGAATCCACCTTTAGAATATTGGAAAGAACAAACCCGATTGGACAGTTTTGAGACTTGGCCAGTGCCATTCGCAGATCCTGGATTAATGGCAGCCGCAGGATTTTATTACACTATGGACTGCGACAAGGTTCGTTGTTTTGAATGCCAATTGGAGATGTTTTTCTGGTCTGAAGGAGACGACCCATGGGCCATCCATCAACGAAATCAACCTTTATGCCGATTTATCAAAGGCCTCCCATGTGGGAATTTGCCGATTGAAAGGAATTTTGATCCAATAACAAAACCATTTTTACCCCAAACAAGCGATTTGACATCTACTGAGTTTGAACCCCAACCAGGATGTTCAAAGGATAGTGAGGCAGAACCAGTATCGCCAATAACGAAGAGTGCAAAAAAATCAAAAATCCCAGGAACCACTGGCGCAGGAAAAACAAGTTACCCAAAACATACTACCACCCCAGCTCGTTTTGATTTTTCTAATTTTTGGACAAGACCTCCACCCCCGATCAGCGCTACACATATGGGACCCGAAGCAAATTATTTCGATATTGTCAATCAAATAAAATGCTATCACTGTGGAGGAGGATTGAAATTTTGGGAAGCCAACGACCTTTGGAAACCTAGTGACACTTGGTTTTCCAAATGTTATAATATTGCAAAAATTAAAGGGCAAAATTACATAAACAAATTGATTAATCAATCAATTCCACCCCTAGTAGAAAAAGAATTGCGAGAATCCAATTTAGTTTGTTACTGTAAACTCATAGATGGAGCGGTTCGAAACGTTTGCGAACAACGCATTACGTTAAACACAAAATTTAACGAGAACACCGGAAGGAGATGTAAGCTCTGTGACAAGAACGAGTTAGGAATTGCTTTCCTCCCATGCGGACATTTAATTGCATGCACCAGTTGTGTGTATAGACTAGCGAACTGTCCATTATGCCAAACAGCCATCGCATTGACAATACGAATTTTTTTTGCTTAAAGAAAACGTCAGCTGAAAAATCCTCCCTTAAGGACAAGAAACAGGGAAGAAAATTTCACCAACAACTTGGAATTTGGTCATTTGGATAAACGAAAATAATTGGAAGAGGAAAAAAAAAAATCATTTGAGCTACAGACTCAATCCTAACTATCAGTAAAACATTGAAATAAATAATTATACATGAAGAAGGGTAGTTACACAACCATGGAAGATAGCAACCCTTACTGCAGGGAATTGACTAGACTAAAAAGTTATAAGAATTGGCCATCACTATATGTGAAGCCAGAAACTCTGGCAGCCGCCGGATTTTATTTCACGCAGGAAGCAGACAAGGTACGATGCTTCGAATGTAAAGTTGAAATTTGCCTATGGCTAGAGGGGGATGATCCTTTCGGAGAGCACCAACGATGGCAAGAGCAATGTCGTTTTATTAGGAAAATTCCATGTGGAAACGTGCCCATTGAAATTAAACCTGAATCTACCCCTAGAACAAGATCACAGCACTTAAATGTAAGACCATCCTATGGCATTAAAACAAGGTGGGGAGCCACAGCCGACTGCATTTCAGAGGCTCACAAGTTAAAAAAAGGTACGATGAATGCATCAAAGACCTGTTATCCCTCGGTACCTCCGGTGCATCCAAGTTATTCATCATACGAGGATCGTTTAAGGAGTTTCGACAATTGGGGAAAAACTTCTCGCCCGGCAAAAGAGAATTTGGCAGATGCAGGATTTTATTATACAGGAAAAGGAGACCAGACGTTGTGCTATCATTGTGGCGGAGGATTAAAGGATTGGGAACCAAACGACGATGCATGGGAACAACATGCACGATGGTTTGAAAAATGCTACTACCTGCTTATGGTAAAAGGCCAACAATTTGTAAAAAACGTGACTGCACCCTATCGTCCAGCACGTAAAACAAAAAAGAAGGTTAATGCAGAACCGATCGAAGATTCTAGTGACGAGGAGTTAACAAAAAATCCCACAAACGAATCACGCTATCCCATCATCCCTGTGATCAAAAATACCGGGAAAATATGCCAAATCTGTGACTCAAAAAGAATTGCGTTTGGTTTCTTACCATGCGCACATATGGTCGCCTGTATGGATTGCACAGAAGAGATTTCGGAATGTCCCCGGTGTGGAACAGACATTGCAAGCACTGTTCGCATACTCATACGTTAAGAATCATAAGTAACCCTTTTCTTTTTCTTTCTTATTACCCTCTCGATCACAACAATATAAATTGAAGTAACCCCAAATAACAACAGTTAAAACCCATCTGCCTAAACCAGGAAAAAGGAATTAAAACATCATGGGGAATCTCGCGACAAACCACGATATGTCGGCGGACTGCAGCATAAACGAAGATCCAACGTAAATGACCCCAGAAACACGAACGGAAGAAAAATCAGGAATAGAGAAGGAACTTCTTCCGATACATTTAAATCAACGCAAACCTTCCCAAACAGTCCCTGGAACAGAGATATTGTATGATTATTGGGAAATATCTCTCTTTTTAGAAATAGCCAACATAAATTACACACTTTACGTACCACCAGAATGGCGGACAATACACCCTCTCAGATTGCAAGAATGGGTCGGAGCTCTTCGAGAAAATCCTTTCCAAAATATTATACTAAGCGGAACTAAGTATGAATGGAAATATGGCACCCTTGTCCCACATGGACAGGAACGTTGGACCATTTCAGTCCCCTCAACTCGTAATCATATCCCTTATTTCGATACTCCTCAAGCCAAATACTCAGATGGAACTCAATTGGAAATATCAAAGAATCTTTCCATACCAGGTCACCTCAGCGAGGGATTAGACAAAATTTTCTGTTGTTGGAAAATCACTCTTACAAATTCCTATAAATTGGAGGTACGGATTCCACCTGAATGGAGAAAGCTTACAGTTAAAGCTCGAACGAAATGGCTCGAAATGCTTGGAGAAACCGTGCGTGCGGACATTACATTAGGAGAAGTACAATATTCCTGGTATAAAAATGTTATCGTACCCAAGGGACAACGAATAGAATGGATAAGGTATAAGAGTTATGGACATTCCATCACTTCTCTGGAGAATGAAACCGATGAGGAAGAGTTAGACAGCCTATCAGAATCAGATGACTCTACATTAAAGGCAGGATCTAGCTCTGAAACCAGCTTTGCAACTGAAGAGTTTTACCCCATGTCAAATAAACAATAGTAAATTAGATTTAGTAACAAAGCCCAGAATCAGCCACATGCATGTGATAATACATAAAGGGAGATACGACCGACATTTAATAAAGGGAAGATTTTTTCCTTCTGTCAGGGAAAACCAACATGCACAAATATGATGTCCAAGACTGGTCTGTGTTAAAGGAAACAAGGATCGAAGAAAGCATCCTGCCAATCGAGATAAATAGGATAAAACCTGAAAACCTTGTGCCAGGAGGAGAAACGTTGTATGACTATTGGGAAATATCTTTCTTGTTAGAGGTCGCAAGAACGGAGATAACAATTCATGTACCACCTGAATGGAGGGCAATTCGCCCAATCGAATTGGGTAAATGGCTCGGTGTCCTCCGAGATCGACCTTTCGAGGATGTAACCCTAGGAGGAACCAAATACTGCTGGAAGCCTAGAGCACTTGTACCGTATGGACAAATTTACGCAACAATATACTTCCCAAAGAAAAATGAAACCCGCCCTACGATGCGGTGGAACATCCCACGCTTTAAATATTCAGACGGGAAATCCCTAGAAATAACTGTTAATCGACTCATGATAAAAGCATTTATGCCAGGTGAAGATAAGATATGCTTATATTGGAAACTCACTCTCCCCGGTCCAGCGGAACGACCTGTTTGGGTCCCGCCCGAATGGAGAAAATTAAATCTCAGAACACGAAGAAGATGGTTGAGGCTAGTAGAAAAGAATACAACAAACGAAATCACTCTGGGAGGCGTGGAATATACTTGGTCCATGGACACCTTGGTACCGGAAAATCAAGACGAGAGCCTAATAAGGTACACAAACTACGAGATCGAAAATTGGTTGGATGGAACCTGCCTCACCGATGTGGATAATAACGAAACGTACAACAATGTTCCCAGCTCACAAGACTCATCAGACTCAGAAGAAATGGACGAAAATCGCATCTATGACGAAACAGAAGAATCATATATCTCGTTCCTTACCCCTACTGAAGTAATAGAAATTCCAGCCCAGGAAAATCCCATTAATGAAAATGAGCAAATAATTACCCTCGAGGCATCTCCCTATGCCTCTTGGAAAACTACTAACAGAAATAGCTCCGAAAACCTGGAAGGAAAATCCCAAGATGTTGCGAAAACAAACCCTGATAATGAGACAAGTCTAACCATTTGGCGCAAACGAAATCCGATAATTAAACCAAAAAGAAAGAACCATCGATCGAAATGTAACCTGCAGTAACAAGATTAACACTCCATATGAAGATACCCTGTAAACGGCATAGGTTGTCAAAAGGAGCAGATAATTTCTGTTCCCAATAATCTGCGTCAGAATAAAAAAAAAGAGAGAGGAGAAAAATAAAGTAATAATAAATGAACAAA
>JABSMQ010099900.1:0-12368 GCA_018902145.1 Anoncus sp. PSUC_FEM 10030000 | reverse complement strand
CTTTTTTTCCGATTTTTAAATTGTGTCGATCAATTTAGTCGCTTTAAAAATCGTAGTAAATTCAAATCGAGTCGAAAAAATCTAAAAAAAAAAACTGAGTGCTTTTCAAAGTGAGAACAATCATATAAAAAATTATGGATCAAATCCGACGGGTCATGCTAAAAACCCAGGTCAAAATGACGTGGATTGCCTCATATATATATGAACCAACCCAAAGTGTATGAACCCGTTTCCCTGACCCTCTCGGATTTGTCTCATTGTTTTTTATATGATTACATTGAGTCTAAAGGGTACCTTAACATTTTTTTAGATTTTTCCAAATAGCCGTTATTAAAAAAAAAAATTGTTCTTGCTAAAAAAAAAACGCCTTTTTTTTTAAATATGAAAAAATTCCCAAAAATCCGTGATTATATGTAGAACATTTTAAGCAAATACCCAGAGTGGACCGATTTTTTTCTCTGTGTTTTACACGTTTTTAACTTCGAAAAAATTTCGAAAATTCAAAAAATAGAAAAACACCTTTTTTAAAAATATGAAAAAATTCCTAAAAATCCGTGATTATGTGTAAAACATTTTAAGCAATCACCCCAGAGTGGGTGGATTTTTTTTCTCTCTGTTTTTAACGCGTTTAATGTCAAACAAACGTGAAAAGCGTATAAAATACAGAGAGAAAAAAATCTGCCCACTCTGGGTAATTGATTAAAATGTTCTACATATAATCAAGGATTTTTGGGAATTTTTTCACATTTAAAAAAAAAGGTGTTTTTTTTTAGAAAAAACTAAAAAAATTTGAAGGTACCACGTAGACATGGACTATAAGCTCCTCAAGTTTCAAAACTATACAATATAGTGAGACTCAATCCATTGCTTATATTTGGTGGAACCGCTCATATATTATATGTTGCTTACGAAAAATGTTTCAGAATTTTTTTCAGCTGCATTTTTAACAGTGTGAATTTTTTGCTTTATCATTTTCCGGACAGCGCTTTTAACCTCAATAAATCATCAAGTATTTAAAGTAAAATTCTAACACCAAATAAACTATATATTCTTTTAAACGCCGAAGTATGTTTTTATTTTGATAAAGATGGGCGGATTTTAACGTGCCCATAGTTTTAACGTATAATTTTTTTTAAATTGAAGTTAGTATTTTTTTACGCAAAACATAATTACTTCAGAATTTTCTCGTCAATGTGTTTTTTCCTCGTATTTATATCGAAATCTCGTAATGAGAAAATATATTATAACATTTGAATAGAATTTGTAATACTTACAGCTTTCCCGTAATAATTCGACAGGATAAAATTTTTTTCCCCATTTCGCAGACAGACCCGTTTTCTTTCCGAGTTTTATATCGGAGGCATCTATAACGCTCGTCGTTTTCGCCCCATGCCATAAGACCAACGCGTACTTTTTTTTTTCATCAGATTTGCTCTCCATGATTACACGAGATTGACTAAGGAAATGAGTGATCACTTTTGTTTGATAAGCACAACGATGCTCGACTGCTGAGAAGGCTGTCACTTTGAATCGATAGAAACAAAAGCGATTGCGAAACTCTTTCTTATATGGGGCATTCTTTATAAACTCAGTCACTTTTTTCCAAATAGCTCTTAGGTAATTTTCCTACTTTGGAAGTTTATAAATATATTAATTTATTTTCGAAATATTTTATATTTTTTTTTTTTTGGAAAAGTTTTATTGATTCTTTTTTGAAAAATTGTATCAATTTTTCGTTCAAAAAAATTTGTTTCATTTTTCAATAATTTTATAATTTTCTTCCAGATATTTTTTTTCGACACTTGAGGGATTCTCCGTCAATCCAGCCACTTTTGTTCGCGACCATCCCAGAAATTTTAGAAACTTTGACAGCTTGTAGTACTAGTTGAAAATACTTTCTGTGAATTTTTTCCGATTTTCAAATTCAACCGTTTCGTAAATAGTGTATATGTTTAAGTAAATATATCTTAAAAAATATCGGTCGGAGAAAAAAATTATTAGAAGTAAAAGTTGTAGTTTCCCCATCGCTTTTTTAACAAAATTTTAATCATAATTTTATCAGCCTTGTTAAAACGATTTTGGTCTCAAAATATATTTGTTTTTTTTTTTTTTTTTCAAAAAACGCTACTTTTATTTTGCTGCCAAATTTTCTAAATCTTCGGGCATTTGTGTAGAGTCAATAAAAATATTGCCAGAGTGGGACCATGTAGTGTTCGGGACTCAAAAAAACAAAACCTTGTAAGGTAATTTGCGATTGTACCCGATTTATTTTTTTAACTTTGTTTTAAGGTATTACTGGATGGATATTTCCAACCAAAGTGAGTCCCGGTGAGAATATTGAATACTTCGCAATGAGATAAGATTCTGAAAAAAATCAATCATAACCAAGATGATAACACGATTCGTTTTGAATAATAATAATGCCAAAAAGTTGTTAATAAATAGTTTAAACAAAAATTTGTTCAACAAATATCTCTAGTAAAATGATTTTATTTCATATCAAATGAATCCATTATTTTTTTGATTACATATGAATTTTTTTAGAATTTTCGGCGATTTTGAAAAACCCGTTTTCGCGAAATTTTTAATTTTGAAAAATGGATGAATAGTCCTGAATTTTGGATCGGTTTTCATAAAATGGTTATACATGACACTGAAGAAGTTTTAGAGGTATCGAACGAATAGTTTCATAAATAGAGCCTTGAAAAATTTTGGAAAACGGAATATTCAAAATCACCGAAAATTCTAAAAAAAATTCGTATGTATTTAGAAAAATCAACCCAAACGAACCCAAACGAATTCATTTCATATGAAATAAAAAAAATTTTAGTAGCGATTCGTTGGACAAATTTTTGTTTAAACAATTTATTTACCAATGTTTGATATTATTATTATTCAAAACGAATTGTCTTATCATGTTGGTTATGATTGATTTTTTTCAGATTTTTTTGTCCGGTCCATAATTTTTGCGATATCTTCAGTTGAAAATTAATCGTCATTTGTCTAAAACTGGAATAATCTGCAGCAGGGATCACAAAAAAAGTCTGAAAAAAAAACAGTGACACTTCTAGTGTGTGGGATAAAAAAAACTTACATAACTTTAAAAAATAGTAAGTGTTTTGACTTTCCTGAAATTTTGTGGAAAGGTTTTGGATTTGGTCGAAGTTTATTTTGGGTTTGTTTGGTGGTGTTTATTTTGGTTTAGTTGGTGGGGTTTATTTTTATTTTGTTGGTGGGGCTTATTTTGGGTTGGTCGATGGGGTTTATTTTTGTATGGGTGGTGGGGTGCATTTTGGGTTAATTGGTGGGCTTTATTGTGGTTTCGTTGTTGGAGTTTGTTTTCGTTTTGTTGGTGGCGTTTATTTTGATTTGGTTGAAGGGATTTATGTCGGTTTGGTCGAAGGGTTTTATTTAGGTTTGCTTGGTGTCTGGATATGGTATGGTGCATTTAAGCTTTTGACTTGGATTTTTACCACGTTGTCTTCGTGTTGCTGAAATTTAATAAAACGTAATACATTTGCCAGCGTCGTACTAGCGTACTAGATGGCCCAAAATGTTCTGATCTAGAACAATTGTAGTAACACTGGCAACGCTACCGAGACACAACAAGATTAGTAAAATTCAATCTTGTCTGCATGTCCAGGGCCGCACATCTGCAACTTCCATTGTGGGCCGTTGAAAAAGATTCATCGGAAAGAAGATAGTAAGAAAAAGTAAAATGTAGAAAGAAAAAAAATGTTGATAATTTTTTTGGAGAAAACACCATAAATAGAGGTATCTCGAAAACAAATATTTGGAATAGAAAAAATAAAATTTTAGAAAACAAATTAATAAAACTTTTCGAAAAGAAAGTTAACAAAATTTTTCGTAAAAAAAAATAATAAATTATTTATAAACTCACAAAGTAAAAAAATTATGTGAGAGGTATTTGAAAAGAAGTGAATGAGTTTATTAAGAATGCCCCATATAAGAAAGCGTTTCGCAGTGACTTTTGTTTCTTTCGATCCAAATTGACGGTCTACGCCTTCTCAGCAATCCACTCACTGCTAGCCAGACGGCCATATTGTTTTTAGAGCACCGAGATCCGAACCTGACCATATCACTCGATCGGTCCGAACTTATAAAATCAGCTGCTCGATTTTATTTCAAAAAAGTGACATGTAATTGAGTTTTCTTTACGTCTCGATATTTAAAATTTAGGAGGACATAATTACTTGCACCGTTTGTATTGTTTCAATAAATATTGTATTTTATCTACATACAGCCGTAGAACGTGAATGGTTTTTTCAATATTTCATTTTATATACAAAATTATTTCAGTACTATGTCAAAGCGGGTCGTAGAATTTGAGAAGTATTCGAAAAGCTCGAAGTATCGCGCCCTGTCCATAATCAAGCATGTAGCGAGTTCTGGTGATGAATCCGATAATAATCGCGATTCTCCTGACGATGCAGGACCAATCAGAAGCCCGGAAGAGAACATTAGTGAAGTAGATAGTCCTGACGAGTTCAACGATGATCCAGCGGAGCTCGCGGAACTCAACGGTTACCCAGATATACCAATGTGTATGCACGTTGTTTTTGGTTATCATATTCATCTCGTCGTCATCCCCATTTTCGTCTGATTTGTGATGTTTTGTCGCGGTTATATCTCGTCTTTATTACTTCTGTGCTCAGATTTTCCGAATTGCCTTCGTCTTCTAGTTTTCTTGCCCTCTCGTTCTTATAAACTGCGTTTTCTTGGTCCTTTTTTTCTTACATCACGCGCTGACGGTTTTGTGCTTTCAAAGTAAAAAAGTAAAAAGTTGCAATTATCTTTTTCGTGGAGAATTTGATTTTGAACAAAATTGATGGGGTCTTTTGGACTTTTCGATCGCCAAAAACATCATTTGTTTATGTTATATTGTTTTATTGGTTAATTTGAACATCTACGCATTGATCAGATCAAAATTGGCATGAGCGAATATTTACAGCGAAATAATCGAACTTGGACGATAGCCGTTTTTTTTTACATGTAAATGATATGGAAAATATAAAAGTCCGTTGAGCGACCTCTTAATATTGACCGATTAACCTCTCCTTGCGTGAGATTTTGTATGCCCAATTTCAGAAATTTCTTAATTCAACTAGCCAGTGGGGGTACTTCCCATAATACCATAAGGTATTATGGGACGTATATACCCAAACAAAAGCGAGTCTCGGTGAGTATTGAATACTTCGCGATGAGATAAAAATCTGAAAAAAATCAGTCATAACCAAGATGATAAGACAATTCGTTTTGAATAATAATAATGCGAAAAAGTTGTTAATAAATTGTTTAAACGAAAATTTGTTCAACCAATATCTCTAGCAAAATGTTTTTCATTTCATATGAAATGAATTCATTGATATTTCTGGATACATGTGAATTTTTTTAATAATTTTCGGCGATTTTGAAAAACCCGTTCCCAAAATTTTTTAAAGCTGTATTTATGAAACTATTCGTTCGATGCCTCTAAAACTTTTTCAGTGTAATGTATAAACATTTTATGAAAACCGATCCAACATTCAGGACTTTGGATTCATTTTTCAAAATTGAAGAAATTTTGAAAACGGATTTTTCAAAATCGCCGAAAACTCTGAAAAAAATCATATGTATTCAGAGAAATCAATGAATTCATTTCATATGAAATAAAAAACATTTTACTAGAGATTTGTTGAACGAAGTTTTGTTTGAACAATTTATTAACAACTTTTTGGTATTATTATCAAAACGAATTGTCTTATCATCGTGGTTGTCATTGATTTTTTCAGATTTTCATCTCATCGCGAAGTATTCAATATTCGCACCGAGACTCATTTTGGTAGGTGCTATCTATCAAGTAATACCTGAATCGTTTTATATTGCATTTTATCTCCCTCTCGTACGCTTAGCCAATTTATGAATCATTTAATCATTTCTATTTTATAGTTTTCTTGTTTTTTAACTCATTCTTTTGGCAGACTTTTATCCAATTCGGATAATCTTTTCGATCACATGTTTTTTAAATTTTTTTCATAGACGAGGAGCACAATATTAGTAGCAGCGATGATTGGAATTCTTTTGATAACAGTGATGATACTGACACAGAAGAAGAGGAGTCTGCTGCGGAATCAGAGGATGATGAGCCCGAACACGATCAAGACGAAAGTAATCAGCCACTATTTCCCGGAGCGCTCATAACTGTTGCACAAAGTATTATCGCCATTTTGGTATTTGCTCTACGACACAAGATCACAGGAACTTGCTTAGCTGATCTACTGTCACTAATATCGATACACAGTCCACCACCTAATCGCTGCTGCAAATCACTTTACCGATTTAAAAAATTTTTCGCAAACATGGACTCTCCACTCATTCGACATTTTTATTGTTCTGTATGTTTTGCTGAACTACTGTCAGAAACATCCCGGTGTGATAGGTGCTCGGAAAATGCTGGCACTAGTTATTTTCTCGAAATCCCGATCCTAACTCAGATCAGGAAGTTATTCAAACGGCCGGGCTTTCACACAGCTCTCAACCATCGCTTCACTCGACAAAAAAAAGTTGCCGACAATTTAGAGGATATTTACGATGGAAAAATTTATAAAAGCTTGTCAGACAACGGTTTTTTATCGAATCCATCGAATATTTCTCTTACCTGGAACACTGACGGAGTAGCTCTATTCAAATCGTCGAAATTCAATATCTGGCCATTTTATTTTGTGATCAATGAATTGCCGTATAATCAACGAATGAATCGCGAAAACCTCATTCTTGCCGGTGTTTGGTTCGGTGATAAAAAGCCAGAAGCAAATTTGTTTACTGAAACATTTAGAGAACCGCTTCACACATTGTATAGGGGGCTTGATGTCAAGGTAGCTAATATGGAGAACCATGTACGGGTTAGAGGTATACTGATGTGCGGAACATGTGACTCCCCTGCGAAGGCTTTATTTCTTAACATGAAACAATTTAACGGAACTTTTGGCTGTCCGAAGTGTGAGATAAAAACACTCAGACACGACAACACACAAGTGTACCCATACCATGCTTCTTTAAAATTGAGAACTACAAACGAATGTATTAACAACGCAAGAGAGGCAGTTGAAACCCAAAAACCGGTCAAGGGGGTGAAAGGACCTACAGTCATGAGTCAAATTTGCCACGATTATATAGCTACCACTGCCATCGATATTATGCACTGTGTTTATTTAGGGGTCGTTAAAAAACTCATGATGATATGGTTTGACGTAGCATTCGCTGGTTATTCCTCATCATTGTACCAATTTCGAGACGTGATTGACAAAAGAATCTCTGTACCACCTCCTGCGTCGATTCAAAGAACTGTCCGTTCAATTTCTGATTTGGCCTACTGGAAAGCGTCAGAGTTTAAGGTTTGGTTATTGTATTATTCACTTCCAGTCTTAAAGGACTTAATGAATCCATCACATCTCGATCACCATAAGCTCCTTGTATATGCTATAACCATACTCAATCAATCGAGTATATCGACTGGCATGGTACATAATGCGGCACAGGCTCTTAACGATTATGTGAAACGGTTTGAAGGGCTATACGGACTTCGAAATATGACCTCTAACGTTCATTTGTTGTTACACCTTCCGGAAGTGGTAACAAATTTTGGGCCATTGTGGGTGACTTCATGTTTCCCCTTTGAAAATGCTAACGGCATGTTGAAATCTCTCGTACACGGTACCCGCTATGCTCCGCTCCAAATATGCTACTCCGTGTCCATCTATGCTAACTTAACTGAACTGAAATTGCAATATTTAACAGCACAGAGTGATATAGAAAAGTTTTGCCATAGACTTGAAAAATCGATTAAGCGACGAAGAAAAGCTTCTTTAATCGCGGACGGATTATTTATCATCGGGAAATTGACGAACCTTGTTAACCATTCAGCCATTATTGTAAACGCTTTGCGTCGAAGCGGTATAGCCACCAGAAATAGGATACATACTTTTACGAGATTATTGAAAGATGGAGTATTTTACAACTCCGATAGCTATACACGATTGAAAAAATATAATTCGTCTTTCGTAGCATTTGATTTGGAAGGTGTACATCGAATTGGCATCGTCTATGCTTTTGTAAAGATTTCTGATTGTGTTTGTGACAGTATATGTACAGAATGCGATAACGATTCGGAATTTTTGGCGATATTAATCGCACTAGATGCCGTCAATACGTTCAGTAGTTCACTTCCGAACACAACCATCAATTCTATTTCTCTTTGTCATCGGCCATTTGGTGATGACATGATTGCCGTCTCAATTTTTAAATTACAGTGTGTTTGTTTCCACACGCAGATCAACCATGAGCTGCATGTAATTGAACCGGTCAATGAAATAGAATTTGAATAAGCATACGTCAATGTTTTTTCTTGCCTTATTGTTAACATTTAGATCTCCATTAATTCGCGCATGAAAGCAAACGCTCTTTAAGGAAGAGCGTCAGCCAGAAGACTGACATTTTCTAAATGAAATATTTTCCAAAGTTTTTGCTTAAAAATCTGATTAAACATTTATTAAATGAGGCACGGATTGACACATTTTTTTGGTCAGTGTTAGACCTGTTTATGTCAACTGGTTGTCGCTGTAGCCTAATCTAGAGTTTTTCTACTCTGCGCCTGATCCAGAGGAAAGCGCTCAATGGATTTTGCTCTATGACATCTCATTTTCTTCACAACCCTGGCGGACTGAACCAACCGTAAATTAGTTGGTTTGTGCGAAAATCCGACCGAAAACCAACCGAGTTTCAACCATTCTATAGAATAGAGTTTTTTAGGTGATTTTCGGTCGGTTCGGACGGTGTAAAATGTTGTTAACAACATTTTACACCGTCTGAACGCAGGACATTTTTTTGCTGCCCTCTGTTCAATGATGCAGGCTGTTGTAGAAAATTTTGGAAAAATGTTGGTGTTCAAAGCGATGTATGTCTGAAAATTTTGACTTTCGTGAAAAGACCTGCGTTCATACGCTGTAGAATGTTGTTACGAAGAAAATGAGACGTCATGGAGCAAAATTCATATTGAGCGGTTTCCTCTGGATCACGCGCAGAGTAGAAAAACTCAAAATTAGGTTAAAGCGACAACCAGTTGACATAATCAGGTCTAACACCGACCAAAAAATTTGTCAATGCATGCCCCATTTAGGGGAGAATGGGGGAATGACGGTCATCGGGCAATGCCGGTCTCAGCTCAAATTTGCATTCAAAACAGCGATTATATCGAATTTAAACATATTTATACATACGGTGACAACATTCTAACATAAGCGGAATGAAAATAGTGAACCAAAAAGACGTGAATAATAATGAAAGTTATAAAAATGTGACCTGACCGGCATATTGCCCGATGACCGTCATTCCCCCATTCTCCCCTAATAAATTTGTAATCAGATTTTTAAGCAAGCAACTGTAGAAAATATCAATTTTCTGGTTGACTCTGTTCCCTTAAGAAATGTAATAGGGATCGTGACCATATTTCAATCATGTGTAGCTGGTGACATTAAAAGATCGATTTAACGTTCAAATTTCGAGTTGAGCTACTGAAGATATGTTCTCGATGATATTTTATAATGATTGCCCAAAACGAATCGTGGTCACAGTTTTGACAAAGATAATCACAGTCGCTATCACGCATTTTTCTCAATGTGTGGATAGTACCGATTTGTTCTACGTTATCCAAATTAAATGACACAAACGACGAGTTATACTTTCTCAGTCGTTTTTAGAGCGCATAATTGTAGAAAATGCCATGTCTCAGTACCCTAGTAAAGTTGTATGTGTTATCACTAACGGTTATGCCATTTCTAGCCAGAACGTGTTCAATAGCAATAGGAATGCGTGTGAGGTCCTCGACAGTCCCAATCACAAATATTTTTGTCTCAATAGAAGTAGCCTTGCGACGACCTATTTTTTTTTTCCATGTAGTTGCAAAAGTTATCTAGGTCATTCGAAGGTTGTACTTATTTAGATTTCAACTCAGAGAAATAAACAAAATGGAAACAGAAGAAAGGATTTGGAGCGGACCATATCGTGTCCCATGAACAAGAATTTTCAATATCCCATTAGCGTCTTCAAATAGAAAACACGACGTCACCCACAATCGTCCAAAATTCTTTACAACGTCGGGTAGGTATAACAATAGATGTACGTTTGCGCTCATATGTCGCAGCGTATATAATTTCTCAAACCCAGCGACATATTCCCTCAGAGCCATCGAAGCTCGGTTGATCACATCAATCGATAAACTGGCTTCATTTAGAAGCGATATGCCAACAATTAAGAGGTGACATACACTAAGAGGTACATGGTGCTCGAAGTATAACATTGGTATTGAGTTATACAAGACCCAAGTTTTCAATTCAGATGCTTTCCAGTAAGCTATCTCGGATATTTTCCTCTGGAACCTCTGAACGATGTCTGGAGGCCATATAGCCATAATTCTCTCGTCTGCTAGATTCCTGTATCGATATAATGAACATGCAGCACTGCTGTATGCACCGTCAAATCAGAGAGAAATTATTTTTTTTACAATACCTAAGTATACGCAATGCATTGCACCAATTACCGTGGTACCAATAATGCAATCATGGCTAATTTCACTTAGAACTGTAGGCCCTTTAAAACCCTTCACGGATTCACATTGATCTAACGCTTCTCTGGCATAAGCGATCGTTTCCTCAGTTTTTCGTAAATCTAACTCAGAATACGGATAAACATGGGTATTTTCCACTTTGACGGTTTTAATCTTTCATTTTTGACACCAGAACGTGCCGTTATACTGAATCATATTGAGATACGAGGCTTTTGCGGGCAAATCACAAGTTCCGCACATAAGGATACATCTTACGCGTACGTTTCCGACATCGGGTACTTCGAAATCCATCTCTGTACAATTTCCGAAACGGTGCACTGAAAATGTTCATATAAAAATTTCCTTTTGGTTTTTTGTCTCCAAACCGTTCTCCGTTAAGTGTACGGCAGCTCATTAATCACGCGATAAAATGGCCATTTATTATATTTTGAAAATATAAATAATGGAATACCGTCAGTATTCCATGGGAATGAAAAATTAGAAGGGTTTCTGAGGAACCCGCTATATTACGATGACTTATATACGGTACCGCCGCGCCGTAGATATCTTCTAGATTGTCTGGTATTTGCTTCGCCCGTGTGAAACGATGATTTAAATTTTTGTAATAACCTGGTCTCTGTAAAGTGTTTGAAGATGATGTAAGATCGGTATTCCCAGGAAATAGCTTGTGCTAGCGATTCCAGAACAACCAGTTCATCGTGAATTCATAGATAATAATGGGGATATACAGTTTGAACAGTATTAGTGTCGCACGAGGGGAGTCTTCACGTAGTTAATGTATTTTCGAAAACGGTACAGCGTCTTTAACTAGCGATGCGCTGCTGAAATGTGAATACTGACAAGCTTGAATAAATCAGCTAAACACGTTCGTGTGACGAATTCTTGTGACGAAGTGCAAAAACCAAAATCGCTAAAATGCTTTCGACCATTGTCGAAGGAGCTCCGGGAAATACTGAAGGCTGATTTTCGTCCTCTGCTGGCGCTTCGTCTTCGTTCTCGTCGTTATCTTCAGAATCCAAATAACTACTGCTGGAGCGTATATCGTCATCGTCATGAACATTACTGTGCGATCCATCACTGCTGCGCATATGAACCTACGATTCATAGTGTCGAAAATGATATATAGTCGAAAAGAGGAAGTCGGAAGAGAGAAGAAATGGATGCGAAGGGTCGAGAGATGGAAATCAGAAGGGAATTAGAAAAAGAGGGGCAACGGGAGCTAACACGACCACCGGCATTAGAAGGACAACGGAGGGACCATAACGAGAGGGAAGCAAATAAGGCACAAAAGACGATTAGCGGAAATATAGTAGAAAAACAGGGAGATTGGCTTAAGGAGATTGAAGAATTGGAAGCACGAGAAAAAGAGAAACGCCGACAAAAAGAGATGAAAATAGTTAAAAATAAGACACTCGAGGAAAAATCGAATACAGTCGGTAATGAAAAGATAAATGAAAAAATAAATCGAGAGGAGCACAGAATGCATCGAAAGGATGAGGATACAAGGGAACGGAAGCGTCAAAGAAGCGAATGTACTTATAGAGGTAGAAGGGAAGATAGCTAAGAAGAATATGGAAAAGAGGCAAAATTAAATCTTCAAAACTTTTGCATCTGTACTTTTAAACTTTTGGCCAGCGGGACGAAGAAAATATAACTCGTAGATTAAAATGTCCAACAAGATTTTTCTGTATTTTTTGACTTTCGAAACTCGCATTAAAAAAAAAAAAAAAAAAAAAAAAAAAATTTT
>JABSMQ010077690.1:0-12552 GCA_018902145.1 Anoncus sp. PSUC_FEM 10030000 | reverse complement strand
TGCTGTGTCTACGGCTAGCAGCGATCCGAGGCTCTCGTTCATGCACAATGAAAAGTTCCACGCTTAATAGAACGTCAGAGTTATTAAGGTGGTGATATTTCGTCACAGGACCTAGTATTTTGAAAATTTGAATTTCTATTTCATCCTTATGCACCACTGTACTCCTTGCATTTGAGCACATGAGTACATGATTTTCTTTGATGATTCGTTGCTATTCATCATCGTTTGCCCTTCTACCTCCTTCCTCCTCCACCCTTCTGAGATACGTTGGGCATTCTCTATCCGTTGCTTCATGATCGTCCTTCAGGCTATTGTTATTATAACGTTTAATTTTTTCCATACAATTGATACTTTTCTTCGTCGCGGACTTACAATCACTTCCTTTGTGGTTTCCTGCGCAGTGCTGACATATTTCTTCCTTTCTACAGTGTTTAGCCATGTGGTTGCAATATTCTCTGCTCGTGCTGCTCGATTTTTTGACTCAGTTCTGGTATGATTTGTATTGCAGCGGAAATGTCCGAATTTGTTTTATTTTGTTTTTCGATAAATGCTGTGAGACTAGCAAATATGTTGTTAAGTGTGTCGTTCATATTGCCAGCAGGAGGTATAAGCGGTTGACCGGCATTACCCGTGGTAACAGACGATAAGGGAGGGATCTGTTGACCTGCGTTGCTGGTAGTCGGAGTCGATAAGGTAGGGTTCGTCAACTCATTGCTGCCCATGTTGGGAGCGTTCGCGATGCAACACTTGCTAGCAGTTTTATATGTTATGTAATGTTTCAAGCAGCAAGGATGAAAGATTTTTAGACAGGGAGGGCAATCAACAGTTTTTCCCGCTATTCCTCTAGAACACTTGTTGCACTTATTTGAAGTCATACGAGATAGATAAAAGCGTACCAGAGAGTGCGATAAAACGAGAGTGTAGACGGTGCGAGGTAGAGCGAGGCAGCGATGTCACCGATATATCGCGGCAGATGGCGACAGCGTGACGGATAAGCGGTGATCGAGATGACTAGCACGGACGCCAGCACAGCTTGGTGACAAAATGGTCCAGTGATGCGAGTTTTGAGGTTAGAAATGTGTTGCTAATTCACCTTTAATCTACGTGCATTAGACAGGCGGAACGATGCAGTTGCATGCACAGGTGAAAAGCAAAAGTTTGCGTGCTTGTAATCTGCAAAAAGAGCCGCCCGCGGGCGATAAACAGCAGAGTATGGTCCGAAAGATATGAGAGCAAAGTCACACACGGACAGGCAGTACTCACAGAGAGAGAGAGAGAGAGAGAGAGAGAGAGATTGATTGATTGATTAGTTTATTATGCCTTGGTTGGACCTTGAGGCAAGATTATAATACATAAATTGAAGTTTTGTGAACGGAATAGGAAAAGCGATAGTAAAATTAGAGTACATGGTAAATATAAGAATAGAGTAAAATCAAAATAGAATACAATAAAATAATCAAAAAGATAGTGAAAAGATAGTCTAGATATGAAGATAAGGATGAACTATAGGATAAAAATAAACATAAACTATAACTAAAATTAAGTAGAAATCGAAGTTAGAGATACAGATGAATACAGTACAAAGAAGATAAAAGTAAAAATTAAAAATTGAAAAGAAGATAACGAAAGGATAGCCTAGAAATAAAGATAATGATGATCTATAGGATAAAGATAAACATAAACTATAACTACAATTAAATAGAAATCGAAGTTAGTGATACAGATGAATATGGTAAGAATAAAGATAAAAGTTAAAATTAAAGTAAAGATAAAGAGGTAGCATTATAAATAATGTATAGCGAGTAGCATAACACCAAAAAATGAGTAGCAATCGAAGATTAAATTAATTTATATTCGGCGTGTCGGCATCTAGCGCGAATAGGTGAGTGTGTAGTCGAGATTTTAGTATCGGTAGGGTAGGAGATGCAGTGACTTCAGTTGGGAGAGAATGCCAGAAATAGATTGCTGCCATGACAAATGAATTACGGTAAGTAGCAGTGCGATGAGTCGGGATATGAAAAATAGGGGCACGCTGGCGAGGAGGATGACGAGGAGGAGGAGGCCGAGTGAATAATTCGCTAAGATACGCTGGAGAGTGTTCATTTAAAATATTGAAGACAGTGACACCAAGAAAATATAGTCTCCTAGATCGCACTGTGAGCCAGCCAAGACGCCTACGATATGGTGTGATATGTTCATCACGCCTCAAGTTGAAAATAAAACGAATCCCGCAGTTTATAAGTTTCTCAAGAGTTGAATTTAATTCGTCAGTTACATCGTGGTAGACTAAACAGCAGTAATCCAGGAGAGGAAAGATGAGCGCAGGTACAAGTTTGGTCCTTAGTTCGAGTGAAAGAGCATTCTTATGATATTTAAGCTTAAAGATAGAGAAATTAACCTTCCTGGAAATAGCCATGACGTGACTGCGCCAAGAGAGATTCGATGACATAATAACACCGAGATTGCGTACTTCGTCGACAAAGGGAAGATTTATCCCGTTGATCGAAATCGGAGCTAGATTATTGAGATTGATTCGGCTAATGAAGGAATTGCTCCCAAGGATAAGTACTTTCGATTTAGCAATACTTAACTTGAGTCCGTTCGCATCGGCATAACCAGCAATCACACTCACGTCATGGGCTATTCGAGCAAGGCCCGTATCGAGATCAGAAGGCAAGCAACTGAGGTAAATTTGAGTGTCATCGGCAAAAATCAAGTGTTGAGTGTACCTCAATCCAGCGCCAATATCATTGATATACAGAGCAAATAATAAAGGCCCAAGTACCGAGCCTTGTGGCACTCCGGTCGACGTACTCAGCCAATTAGAGCAATTTCCATTATTATCAATTACTGCCTGCGTTCTGCCCGTCAGATACGAATAAGTCCACTCGAGAACTTCCCTCGAAAAACCGAGGTTAGACAATTTGATGAGTAGGTTGAGGTGAGGGACAGTATCAAAAGCTTTGGAGAAATCGAAGAGGACAAGGATGGTGACACGTCTCACGTCCACAGCCCGTCTGATGTCGTGAGATAAACGCAGTAAGGCAGTTTGAGTACTGAACCCTTTTCTGAACCCCGACTGACGTGGATCAAGTAGGTCATTTGCTTCAATGAAATTGGTGAGTTGATTTAAGACGATTCTTTCGAAGATTTTTGAAAGTTCGCATAGATTCGCGATGGGACGCGTATCAGACAACGACTTAGGGGGATTAGTCTTCAATAGTGGACGAATGAATGCCCGTTTCCAGGATGACGGGAAGAGACCGAGTCTCATGCAATTATTGAAAAGCGTAGCCAAATGAGTTGAAATAAAAGGGATAGCTTTGTGAATAGAGTGAAGAGATAAATCGTCTGGACCCGAAGCGAAGGATAAAGAAGTATAGGTGGTAATTAGAGAAGATACGCTCTCAGGTGATACAGTCGAGAATTCGAAAGACGGCTGGATGCGTGGTCGATCGGTAATAGCCGCGATGAGGTCGTGACGAAGACAGGCAGTGGAAGTGTTAGAGACGTTGGCAAAAAAAACATTTAATTCATTCGGGGAAAAGAAATTGAGAGGAGAGGACTGGGTGGGTTTCGTGAGTCCCATGTCAGCCAATTGTTTCCATAATTTTGATACATCGGTTAAGCCTGAGAGTTTACGCATGTGATACAGATTTTTTGCTTCCCGCAAGTCGATCGAGAGATCATTCCTGAAGCTTCTAAAAAGTAGAAGCGACAAGAGGCTGCCAGATCGCTTGGCCTTCTTGTAGAGGGCGTTACGTTTGTTAATGCGTGCTTTCAGACTGTCTGTAAGCCAAGGCGCGTGTTGTCTGCGAACATGAAAAGTTTGGAGAGGCGCATGCACTTCCAGAGCGGACATGACCCCATCCCGAATCGAACCCGCCAAGCAGTCAATGTCTTCGAGAGAGGTGCAATTTGCTTGATTAAGACGGGGATTATTTTGAAAATTCAGCGAGATCGACTCGAGATAGGCCACATCGTCAAAGCGCTTGTAATTCCGGCGAGAGATTCTGCGATCAATTACCGGCTCGACATCAAATTTATAAGCTAGCTCGATTACATCGTGTCCGGCAATGAAGGGTGTGTCGGATTTGGTAAAGGTAAGTATTTTCGTAGGATCATCCACAATAAAAACATCGAGCCAGGTGTCCGAAGAAAACGTATGATAAGTAGCTTGAGAGTTGACAATAGATAGTGATTGAGCGAAGACAAGTTCTCGCAGAAACGTGGCTTCGAAGTTATTACAGAGGAGGTTACAGTTTAAATCACCACCAATGATAATATTTTTGTAGGCAAAAGAGAAGCGCGTAAACACATTGACGAATTCGTTAAAAAGAAGCCCTTTTGGCCTCCTATACATGGACGTGAAAAGTGCAAGATCACCGGTTGGATAACGTAATTCAAGAATTAAAAATTCAGGAGAGTTTGAGAATAAACTCGGAGAGGCGGCAAGAAGCTTGACCTCTAGGGATTCATGCACATAGCACGCTACTCCACCACCTCGCTTACCCTCCCTGTCGTTCCGAATAAGAATATAATTATCAAGTCGTACCAGATCGTCCGAGATGCCTGAATGGAGCCAAGTCTCCGAGACAGAAATAATATGAAACGGATGTGCCGACAGGTACGCACGAATAAGGTCAATATGGCCAAGCAACGAGTTGGCATTAAATTGTGAAATTTTTAATTGTGATTTAGGAGCGATCGGTACGATATCAGAAGCATTTAAAACGTTGGTTGACGACAAATTAACGTTCGTAGAATTCGGATTTAGTCAGGTGAGTGAGTCTAAGTCAGCCTCGGCGTAAATATCTACGATACCAGTGTTTCCACCTCTGCGTACACAAATATGACCGCCCTTAACCCATACAAACTTATAACCAAGTTCCTTCGCCTTAGCTTTGGCACGCCGAAGCAAGTTGTAGGTCGTCGATGGCAGGAACTCGTTAATGAAGATATTGCCCCGTTGGTCGAGTGCGAAAACCTCTCTGACGGTCAACTCTTTCTTTTCGCGTTTTTTTCGAATGATAAAATCACGAACTCTCGATGATTTTAACACGACAATGAGTGAGCTAGGAGCAGCGGGAGTCGTTGTGGATGCTTGCGGTTGATCACCGACCGCCAGAGAGGATTTCTTTTGAAGCTGGCGAATTTCAAGGATGTCACTGGTCAGTCCGGAAATTCCCAGGGCAGTGAAAACCTTGTCGACCATCATGTTGGGCGTATCGGTCATGTCGATCGGCAACCCAGATATTGTGATTTCAGCGCTCGTATCGTTAGAATCTTTGTTGGTAAGTCGATTTGATAAAGCGGCAACTTGTGTCTTCAGAGCTGAGTTTTCGTCACGAATATTTTGTATATCCGCCCGCGCAGTGTCAGAGCAGACCTCGAGTGTAGTGATACGGTTATTAAGCGATTCATAAGATGAAGATAGATCAGACACGTCGGCGCGGAGTTCCGCAATATTCTGTTCGACATTCAAAATTGACGATTGTAGACACTTGTATTGGCCAGTGTTCACCATACTCATCGATTGGAGTTGACGCATAAGATCCTCGAGAGTGACGTTAGAGGACGATCCTGTGATTTCAGGCTCCTCGCTGCGCGCTGAAGAATCGGTTGATGCATTGTGCGATGGTGGAGAGCGAGAGATTATGGTAGAGCGCTGCATGACGCACGAGTCGCAGTAAACACTGTCCAAGGTGCTCAAATTTTCAGGGTCGTATCCCAGCCTGGTTACGGCGCAGTCAACGTGAATTTTGCCGCCACAGTCACCCATACAGTCAACGGTATCAAGGCCTCTTGTTGTTTTGTTGCAAACGGTGCAGCGTGACATTATTAATTATCGTTGAGCGACTTAGTATGCATTGAGAAGATAATAAAGCATGAAATTGAGGCACACAAACATCCCGCACGTAAGTATAGGCAGTATTATTGCATATAGGAAGAGATCGATGACCAGACACACCGATGTAGTTATACGTAGGTGTAGATGTTTGGGTGGTATTGACACAACACTGACTCATATGTAAAGCACGTGCCGGCGACGATCGTATTTACCGGCCTTGAAGTGGGGTATATGTATATATAAATACATGACTCGAGAAACTTTAAAGGTATATGCCGGCCTTCACATAAATAAACACGAAAGCGCAGGAAAATTGACGCATGGCACGTGAAGTAAACAGTTTATTGCAAGATATAATAAGAGTCAATAAATAAATGTAATATCACTCGCGGGTAAGACTGTAATCAATAATGATAATCGTGAATTGAACAAGAGAGCAGGCAAGGATTAAAAGATCAAGTCGGTTTTAACCACACACACACACACACACAAGAAAGCAAGCTGTGTAAGCAGAGGTTCGACTCTGGAAGAGTTCGAGGCACACACACATCTACGCGCGAAAGTATAAGACGTGCGACAACGTTTGAAAAGATAGCGATGATCCGAGACCACAATACAGATTCACAGGTATATACGACTGGCTGGTCCCACGCTGTCAAAATAAAGCGGCACGCACCGGCGATGATCGTGTTTACAGACCTTGGTACGCAGTAAACAATAACACGGGAATGATATAAGTGTAATAGAGGTTGTCAGCAAGAGTTCGGAGCACGCACACACAACGTTCGAAGGTATAGACTGTGTATATGAGAAATAACGATAATCCGAGACCAAATACTGTTTCACTTGTATATGTCGGACAGGTAAAGACCTGAGATAACACATAGATGCGGCACGCACCAGTGACGAACGCGTTTACTGGCCACAATACAGTATGGGTAACCAGAGCTACACACCTCGAAAGTAGTTAAATGTATGTATGTAATCAGCGTTCACACAGATGGGCACGATTGCGCGAATAATCAGCGCACAGCACAAGCTGACAAACCGTTTATCGCGCGAAAAACAGGAAAACTCGCATAAAAGTCAAGAAAATGCACTCACGATTAATAGATTTTGGCTACTGATGAATACGAGTAATAGGCTACAGGTGAGCCAAAAGGAGAAAAAACTGAACTCTCTATAACGGGTAAAATAGACGAATTGGTAGAGAGCTTCGTGATGTACGTCAAACACGCCCGAAGCGACCCGAGAGAGAGAGAGAGCGAGAGAGAGAGAGAGAGAGAGAGAGATTGATTGATTGCATTGTTTATTTCGCTCTGGGGATTAACCCATAAGAGCGTGACATGGTGATACAGAGATTATTAATATAATATGTGTGTATTATAACTAGGTCATTATTATTTGGTGTGTCGAGTGGTGTGTTGTGTCATGAGTGTATGTGTAATTTCGCCGAGTTGCTATACCGAAAGTGTGTGTATGGGTATTGCTGTGTAGAGAGTGTGGAGAGTGTGGCTAAGTGGAATGTTCGTTGCTATATTGAAAGTGCAATGTGAGAATGTGAAAATGTGGTTAGCACCGATTGTTGCTCATGTTCGCAGCGCGCGAAGATGATCGTGAAGTCTTTGTTTAAAAGTTTCAATAGTGCCCGCTGCGCGAATCTGTGCCGGGAGGTTGTTCCATGCTAACGCCGCACAGTACCCGTACGATCCCTGTCCCGTTGTTGTACGAGCGTACGGTAGAGCTAAATCCGAGGCAGATCCACGGGTGGGTCTTGCTCGAATGTCATTTCTGAACGTAAGCATTTCGCGCAGATATTCAGGTCTACCGCTCTGTAATATAGCGTACGTGAGGGAGCCCAGAAAGTAGCGTCTGCGTCTCTCAGGTTCTAGCCACCCAAGCTCTTCATAATAACCGGTGATATGTGCATCCCTCCTGAGATCAAATATAAATCTGATGCAAGCATTCAGTGCACGCTTCAAGGCTAGGTTTTGTTCATTAGTTGCGTCAATGAGTACGACACAGCAGTAATCCAGAAGGGGAAATATCAGCGCCTCAATCAGCTGAGCCCGAAGTCGCGTAGAGAGCATGCCCCTATTTCTCTTTAGCTGTATCAATGTGTGAAAGATATTACCACGCACTCCAGCCGCATGAAGACCCCAATGGAGAGTTGGGGTCAACTTTACTCCGAGGCATTTCGCCGAGGTGGTAATGGAAAGTGGCGAGCCATCTAGTTCTATAGGCGCGAGCTGTTCAATTCCGAGAGTGTTCAGGTATCGTGCAGTGCCGGCCAACATTACTTGCGTCTTTGCGACATTTAGGGTGAGCGAATTTACGATCGTCCACCGGTGTAGAGCTTGAAGATCGGCATTTAGTCGTTCGATACCAGTGGCAATTTCGCTGGGTTTGCATTGTAGGATGATCTGAATGTCATCTGCATAAGCTGCATACCGAGCATACCTTAGCACTGTCGAGACATCGCGTATATATATCATGAACAGTATAGGGCCAAGCACCGAACCCTGTGGTACTCCCGATGTGACGGGCCCAGGGGGCGAGTCCGGTCCTACTGTACCCGTTACTGCCTGGGTTCTCCCCGAAAGATAGCTCCTGAACCAGCTCAGAACTTGTGGTGAGCATCCGATTTCCTGGAGTTTCAGGAGCAGAAGGTGGTGGTCTACTCGATCAAAGGCCTTGCTGAAATCCAGAAAGACTATGATGGTAACCATCCGGTTGTCCGTGCCCAGGCGTATTATGTTAGTGAGACAAAGGAGGGCCGTTTGTGTGCTGTGGCCACGGCGAAAACCAGATTGGTATTTGTCCATGAGATCGTTTGCCTCGAGATACCCGACAAGCTGCCTCGCGACGATACGCTCAAGGCACTTAGAAAGTGCCGGAAGCAGAGAGATGGGTCGAAAATCCGATGGTGACGTTGGCATGGCAACCTTTGCTATCGGAATGATTTTGGCGTATTTCCAGGAAGCCGGGAAGACCGAGGTGAGAAGCGAGCTATTTAGGATACCAAGCACGAGCGGTAAAAGGGCTGGCAACGCGAGCTGTATATAACCGATGGAGATGCCATCGAGACCCTGCGCGGATGACTTTATCCCGTGCACCACCGTGCGTAACTGTTCGGGCGTGATATTCTGGAAGTAAAACCTCGTGTCATCAAACTGCGCTCGATAAGCTTGATCTACTATGGCGTCAAGGTCACCCGATGGGCGGCCGAAGACCGACAAGAAGGATTCATTCAGCTCTGCTGCCGAGAACTCGACGGGGTTGTGTTTTCTGTCTGCGACCACCCCCGCACGGCGTAGTTCCCTCCACAGGGACCGAGAGTCCCGGATCGTAGCGAGGCGTGTCTCGTAATAGGAGTGTCGCGCAAGAGTCAAGCTTCGTTTCACCGAGTTTCGTGCCTCTACGTAAGCAACCTTGGCTGCATCGGTGTGGGTTCTCCGCAGCGCATCCCTCAGCCTATCCCGTCGCCTCATTTCCCCACGCAATGCTGAAGAGATCCACGGGCAAACCCGCTTCGGTGTTGGAGGTCTGCATTCTCTGACGGCTGAGTGACGATCCAGCACTCCTATCAAGCCACGGTTAAACACTGACAGCTGTTCGTCGATGGTCGTTGCACTGTGGAGATTTGACCAATCATGTCTCTGTAGATCATGAACGAACGCTGCGCTATCAAACCCACGGAAATCTCGAAGGAGCCTTGGTTGATCCACATTCGCTGCGACGGTAAGGCCGTAGGTTAAGTAGACGAGGTCGTGTTTGGATAGGAAGCGCACCTCGTCTCTGCCGAAATCCAGTACCCGATCCTCATCCTCGACGATGCAAAGGTCAATCCACGTATCCGTAGACTCGGTATGATGTGTCGGTCCGGTTGGGAGAAGCTTGAGGCTATGCGCATCGATGAAGTTTCTCAGGTATGTTGCATCGAAGGAAGCACCATCCATATCCACGTTGAAATCACCCATAATTATGACATCGGCGTACCGATGCTGATGTTCCTCGTATGCCATTTCGATATCCGCCAGGTATCCAACCTTTGGGGGGCGATATACCACCACAAAAAGTAGCTTTATTGTGCCTGGCAGCGCAATTTCGAGGGCCAAGAATTCCGGTCGAGCACAGTACACATCGGCTGAGGCCTTAAGGACCCTTGTCCTGAAATGCGATCGGTAGTATACCGCCACACCACCACCACCACGTCCAATCCGATCACGTCGGGCTATGTTGTATCCGGGGAGTGCGATGAAATTATTTGGGTGCGAGGGCTTTAACCATGTTTCCGAGACAGCTATAATGTCATAACCCGCACAACCAATCTTGTTCCGAAAATCTGTGAAATGTCCTGGCAGTGATTGTGCGTTGACATGAGCGAGTCTCAGCGATCGAGCACGGCTGGTATCCTCGGCTGTCGTAGAGGTGGTCGACAGTACCTGGCGTCATTGGCACGACCCCGGCCCCGCTGGATCGACTCCACGCAGTGCATCCAGGTCGGCCATGCTCCTCAGGATGATCGGTGCGGATCGGCCGTTAACGGTAAGGTGAACCGTCCCATCTCTGAGCCGGACCGATTTTACGTGACTTTGAGTTCTCGCCCAAGCTCTGGCGGCCTTCTGGATCTTATACTGGGCTCGAGGAACGTTACGGTTGATATATAGCCTGCTCTCGTCAAATGTAGCATCAATGTCGACGGCATTGAGATTCGGCTTATTTTGGATGACTGCAGAGATAACTTGGTCGCATGCCCGCCCACTTACCATTTTTACAAGCAGCTTGGCCGGCTGACCGGGTCGCGATGCACCGAGACGGAAAACATCCAGTGTGGAGGTTAACGGTAGTATGGCCCCGATTTCAGTGCAGACCTTATTAAATAGTTCCTCCGTCGACTCCCCCTCAGTGTAGGGGAGCCCTGCGATGGTGAGCTCGTTGGACTTCTCGATTGATTCGAGTTTGGCCATGCGGGTGGAGACCTCCTCGAGTTTAGTCTTGAGCTCTTTGTTTTCGGTGCGAATGGCTATTGTCTCTGACTCTGCATTGTAGCCTTTAAGCTCCAAGCTTGTGACACGATCTGCCATGGCTCGGTGCGCCGCAGCCAGGTCCGATACATCGGCCCTCAGCTCAGCCACATTCTGTTCTACTCCCGTAATCGAGGTCTGTATGGACCTGAGCTGAGAGTCCGAGGATGCACGCGATAGTTGCAGCTGTTGCATAAGGTCTTCTAGCGTCACTGCTTTTGTCGATCCTGAAGGATGTTGTGACGGCGACTGGTCACCCCTAGATGGAGGAGTCCTGCGCGTGATCAGCGAGCGTTGCATAAGGCATTTCTCACATTTGAAGACGTCCACGGCATCAGAGTCTGCCGTGTTTATGTTGAGGCTGCTCTCCGCACAATCTGGGTGGTAAATCGTCCCACAGTCCCCGGTGCATGCTATCATAATTTCTTCACATGAGGCCATCGATGACTAGGAGATATGTAACTATGTGCAGATACACGATGAGCGATCGTCGGTCGTAAAGAGGTGATCCTCAGAAAAAAGAAGAAGAGAAAATAGACCGAGAGAGAGGCATACGAGTTTCGACACGAGAGAAAGAAAACCACAGCACAGTCGATATGTCACACAAGTCGTCAAACCGTCAAAGATGTATGTGTGAACGTACACGTAAGCGTACACGTAAGCGGACGAGTCAATGTATACACGCAATGAGTTTCGATGACTGTTCACTCATACACCCACAGGCACACACAACGGTAGTAAGTATACGCACGCATACGCGAGGTATGCTGGCTGTGATAAGAGAGAGAGTCCAGTGACGCGCAACGACGGTTGGCACACGTACACACCCTAATACATGAACGCGCACGTGTCCGATGTGAGCGAGAGAGAGATAGAATGTCCAGTAGCCGATGATGCGCGACGGTTGGCCACACACATACGCACGGGCACAGTGAGAAATACACGTACACTGATATACACCGATGATCGCGAGAATAACACGAGCAAGGCTCGCGAATTTCCAACGGTCACTATAAGACGCGATAGACGAAAACAAACGCGATGTACAGAGAAAATTGAAAAAGAATGCTCACGGTTTAACGGCTCCGTGTACTATTAAGCACGACAGTACGCGAGGCACACGCACGTATATTGCACACGCACGTATATTGCACACGCACGTATATTGCACACGCAGAGTCACAAGGAGCAGAGTATATTGTATGTGCAAGAAATATATATGCACAGCTTCTAGGCGGGACGAACACAAAACAACCGAAAATTTTGAACTTTCGAACCTGCACGGCCTCTCATTTCATCTCATAGCATTTCGGATTGGACATGAGCGTCACACCATAACATGTATCGTAATAAGCAAATTTAATAAGAAAAATTATAGCGAAATTCGAACTACGTGGTGAGAGAGGAACGAGGAAAACACAACCGCTTGACACGAGAGTGATAGCAGAACTGAGAGAGAGAGAGAGAGAGAGAGAGCGATAGATAGATAACGTGTTTTTATTATACAAGGGTGGTAACCCGAACGTACAAAATTAGCAAGATACAGCATGGGCAATATTAAGAACTAACTTAAATCTAAAGACAGTGTTCCTGAGTGTATGAGTGATAAGAGACAGACAAAGTAGACAAAATAGACAAAGTAGAAAAAGTAGACGAAGTAGAAAAATAGAACAG
>JABSMQ010066586.1:0-12861 GCA_018902145.1 Anoncus sp. PSUC_FEM 10030000 | reverse complement strand
AAATGTAGATACATTTCGAGTGTTTTAAATAATTATATATGGTATACATGAAGTGAGAAAAATAAATTAAAAATAAGATAAAAATAGACAATAGGATTTACAGAGTAGCATACGAGTTCTGATAACAAAATAATGAGTAAAGCAGATTTGTAAATTTGTAAAATACGACGAGACTGTTTGATCAGTAATATGAACTGAAATAATCTTACGCTTCTAAAGTAAAAAGATGAGAGAAGAGACGGCTCTTAAACATACATAATGATGGTGAAGACGTAATATCGGTGGGAAGAGAATGCCAAAAATAAATTGCTGAAAGGAAAAAAGAGTTGCGATAGGAAGAGGTGCGATGAGAGGGAATGAAGAAGTAATCTGATGGATTTATGCGTAGCGACCGAGTGGAAGGAATAGGTCGAGTGAAAAGTTCGGATAAATAAGCCGGGGAATTACCGTGAACAATATTGTAAACTGAAATACCAAGAAAGTAAAGCCGCCGAGATTTCACTGTGAGCCATCCAAGATTTCTACGATAGGGAGTGATGTGTTCGTCCCTTCTTAGACCAAAGATGAATCGAATGCAGCCATTGACAAGTTGTTCAAGTTTGGTGTTTAATTCGTTGGTGACATCATTATAGACGAGACAGCAGTAGTCCAAGAGAGGGAAGACAAGAGAAACAACGAGCATAGATTTTAGTTCTCGAGTGAGTGCATTTCTGTGGTATTTCAGTTTGTATAGAGAAAAATTGACTTTGCGAGAGATTGACATAATTTGACTGCGCCAGGAGAGATTTGAGGACATGGTGACACCGAGGTTACGTGCTTCACTTACAAAAGGGAGAATAATTCCATTAACAGTAATAGGGACTAGCCTATTAGCATCTATGCGATTAACATACGTGCTACTTCCCAGAATAAGGACCTTTGATTTTGCCAAATTGAGCTTAAGACCATTGGAATCCGCATAACGAGCAATGACATTAACATCGTGAGTGATTCGAGCCATACCTGCGTCAAGATCAGATGGCAAGCAGTTAAGGTATATCTGGGTGTCATCGGCAAAGATCATATGCTGAGAGTGCACAAGATCGTCACCAATGTCGTTGATAAAAAGTGAAAACAACAAGGGACCAAGAACAGACCCTTGAGGTACCCCCGAGGTGGTACCTAACCAACTTGATGTATTACCCTCGTTATCAATAACTGCCTGCGATCTACCCGACAAATACGAGAGAACCCATTTGAGCACTTCGCTCGAAAACCCGATTTTGCGTAGCTTAGATACTAACAATACATGAGAAACCATGTCGAAGGCCTTGCTAAAATCGAACAAGACTAGAATCGTCAAGCGTCCCTCGTCCACACCCCGCCTGACATCATGACAAATTCTCAATAAAGCTGATTGAGTACTGTAACCACTTCGATAGCCGGACTGCCGCGAGTCAAGAATATTATTTTGATCGATAAATTTGGTGATTTGACCGTGGACAATTCTCTCGAAAATTTTGGAGAGCTCACATAAGTTGGCGATAGGACGAGTGTCAGACGGAGAGAGTGGACGATTGACCTTGAGAAGTGGACGAATATAAGCACGCTTCCATGACGCCGGAAAATAAGAAAACATAAAACAATGATTGAATAAAGACGCCAGCACTGGTGCTAACTTATGGAGAGCTTTATGAATCGCAAACAATGAAATGCCGTCCGGACCCGAAGCATACGAGACAGAAGTCGTATTATGAATTAAAAATGTTACAAATTCCGGGGTTACCGGAGTGAACTCGAATTTTAAAAAATCACGTGGTGGATCCGTTTGAATGAAATCTTGATAATCAGAAGCATTGGTAGTGGACGAGATGCTTGCGTAATATGAATTTAGTTCGTTAGCCGAGAAAAATTTAAGTGGGGATGAAAGATTAGGCTTTACAAGACCCAAAGTCGCAAGTTCCTTCCAAAGTCTCGAGACATCTGTAATACCAGCGAGTTTCTGCAAATGATAATTATTTTTGGCTTGTCGTACGTCAAAGGCAAGCTGATCTCTGTAGTTTCGATAAATAGCTAGTCCCAGCAGACTGCCCGCTCGCTTTGCTTGTTTGTAAAGAGAGTTTCGTTTTTTCATGCGCAATTTAAGAGAGTCCGAAAGCCACGGTGCTAGTGGTTTGCCAACACGAAACGTTTGAATTGGTGCATTTATATTTAGAGCTGAAACCATCGCATCACGTAAAGAATCCAATGAACGATCAATTTCGCTATGAGAAGAGCAATTTACTTGATCAGGTAACGATAGGGTTGAAAGATAGGCGGAATGATCAAATTGTTTATAATTTCGACGTGTGATCGTTCGATGGATTGATGGTACATTGTCAAATTGATATTTTAACTCGATTAAATCATGGCCTGCTATAAATGGAGCATCTGACTTCTTGAACGACTGCAATTTTGAAGAGTTATCAGTTATGAAGACATCAAGCCACGAGTCAACTGTAGCGGTATGAAAAGTGGCCTCAGACACAACGAGGTGGAAAGATAGCGAGTCAATGAGCTCTCGAAGGAAAGAAGATTCATAGTTTGAAGTAAGCAGGTTGCAATTTAAGTCGCCTCCAATAATAATGTTTTTATAGGCGAAGGAAAACCGAGATAAGATGTTAATATAATCATTAAATAAAAGACCTTTAGGTCTTCTATACATCGACGTAAATAACAACGATTCTGCATTTGGACAACGTATTTCAAGAAGAATAAACTCAGGCGCGTTCGAGAATTGACTGGGAGAGGATGCAAGAATTTTTACTTCGAGAGACTCATGAACATAACAGGCTACGCCTCCACCCCGTTTCCCCTCTCTATCGTTACGGATGAGTGCATAATTTTCGAGAGATACAAGTGAATCTGGCACACCAGAGTGAAGCCATGTTTCAGAAATTGAAATTATATGATAAAAGTTTGATGATAAATGAGCACGAACAAGATCAATGTGGCCAAGCAACGAATTGGCATTGAATTGTGCAATACTGAGCGACGCATACGATGGTTGCCGAGCGATGTGATGATCCGGTTGGGTGATAGTTGTTGGCTCAGGAGGTAGTCAGATCAGTTTCGAGAGATCAGATTCGTTGTTGATGTGAATGATAGGTTGATTGTCAGATTTGCGTACACAAATGACTCCTGATCTCATCCATACGTACTTGTAGCTAGTTTCAGCAGCCTTGGCTTTGGTACGCCTCAAAAGATTGTAGACAGTTGGAGGTAGCAATTCATTTACGAAGATTTTTCCCGTTGAGTCGATTGAGAAAACATCTTGCACCGTTAAATCTTTTTTCGCTCGTTTCTTGATAATAATATGATCTCGTACCATAGGTGATTTGAGTGCGACAATGAGAGACATTGTCGTGCGAGAAGAAGAGGCGTCCAGGTGCTCCTTTCGTGGAAGTTTACGGATCTCGAGTACATCACTAAGTAATTCTGGGATGCCCAGTGCTTCAAAGACTTTCCGAACCATCTCATTCGGTGTGTCAGACAAATCAATTGGCAATCCAGTCATCATAAGTTCTGAGGAAGTGTGGTTCGAATCAATACTCACGATACGTTTCGAGATTTCTTATATCTGGGACTTGAGAAGTTGGTTTTCCTTTGCTAAATCAGTCACTTCACTACTTGTAATTTCTGAATTTGCCTCTAAAGTTGTTATGCGCGACGTTAAAGCCGACTGTGTTGATGCGAGATCAGCAACATCACTTCTCAGCACAGCAATATTGTTTTCGACGCTAGCAAAAGACTGTTGCATAATTTTAAAGTTATTGTCTGATTTGATGCTGGATTGATGAACCAAACGAACGATGTCCTCGAGGGAGGTTGTTTTAGGGATGTTTTGACTAGACTGAGTGTTCACAGTGCCCACATCTGCCGGTATAATGTGATTGTTCGAGTTAGGAGTCGAAACGTGTACGGGTGGGGGTGAACGTTGGACGATGGTTGAGGTTTGCATGGCACATGCATCACAGCGAAAATCATCAACATTTGAAAAGTCGTGACCAAAAGATTGAGTAACACACGCTGAGTGAAACGTCATACGACAATCGCCAGTGCACGTAATAGTGTTTCCACGCCCACGATTTGCAAGCCCGCAAATACCGCAGCAACCAGCCATAACAGTAAATATAATGTCACCGTGATTAAATCACAAAAATAGAGCTCGACGCTAACACCATTTACGTGCACAGTCAAACGATAAAATTCGATTTTTATGTTAAAATTGTAAACTATTAGAATAATAAAATAATAAGCATTGACAGCCGTTAATCATTTGCTTTGTATTGAGAAAGAGAGAGAAAGAGAAAATATCATGGATAGCAGCCGGTAAACAGTACACACATAGCTGTAACGCTTCACACGGTGAGCATTTAAATGACTACACACACAGACGCATCGCGCACGCACAGCTGTTAGTATCGAAACGAAGAGTTCAAGGCCAAAGCAATAGAGATAAGATACTCGTGTAATAATAACTGGCAGATATAAATATACAATCATAACACTTATACAATCATGGTCTCTCGTTTAAGAATTTATGTCGTTGGATCTCTCATAAATAAACTCGCGTCTGTTGGCGATACAACAATTGTAATTACGATAATTGTCTCACTCGTATATGGACCAATGGAGAAGCCGATTTAATTAAGTCAATTTGTCCGAAAAAATCACCGATTCTGAAGAAAGAGTCATGGAAGTAAAAATATACGAGTAGAGCATCTACGACACAACTATACGCACGCACACGTAACCGAGCCGCTTGACACAGTGAGCAATTCAAACCTGTCAGATAGATATAAATAAACAGTCGTTATTACGGCATTTTAAAAGTCACATATACACACGCACACAATCTCTTGTGTGAGAAAGTCTGATCGTTGGATGTCACATATATAATCACAATCACAATCAAGCGTCAACCGACGATCGCCATTACCAGCCTTGTAGCTTGATAAAGCTCACAAAACTCGCGAAAAGAAAAACTGTGAGTGAGCTCGACACAGAGCACTACAAATCACAAATCAGCGGCTACTGCAGCACGCCGATACCACCTTCACACTGATACAATGCAATTGCGATTCCGACAATTATTTCCCACGCAAATGGACGAAAAATACGGAGCTGAATTTATAACGTCTTTCAGCACTGGCACGTAGACCGAGAGGGTAAAGAGTTTGGGTAAAGAGTTTGGAGCAATTCACGCCCTCTTCGGCTCTCGGCGGGTATGCGGGGTGGAGGATCTCTCTTTTTCTCTCTCATGGTTAAATTAATGGGGGGATACCGCTCGAGAAACCTGCCCGACTCGTGAGCTGGTCCATGGCGACTCACACGGATTTCCTCAGAAAAAGCAGACGAACACCGATCATCCGTGTTCGTGGATGGGGATGCCAGAGGGGACGCTGGATTATGACCAAGATAAAGTGTTGCCCGCCCCTCTCGACTTAGCAGCCTTGGAGCTGCACCTTCCCAGCTGCATCGCGGACATCGCGGTCCGCTCATCCCGGCGCCTCTATGATGGGACAACGGGGGGAAAAAGCGGGCATCGGGTGTTCTTTTTTTTTCTTTTGCGTGGCGCATTCTAGTGTGGGCCCACCGCTGGGTCACGAGGGACGCCTCGACCCCGCGAGGGAGGCCTCCCCCGTGCCCGTCGTCGCCCTCCGTGTCCTGGAGGAAGATGCCCGCGATGCCAGCAAGTATCGCTGCAAGGGGAAGTCCGTGCACGAGTATCGGGTAGGGTGAGGGACATCGGGTTGAGTAGACTATAGAAAATCGACTATAGTAATTTGCGCGCGGGCGAGCATTCTCCAAAAATTATCGTCATCACGCATAGTATATTGGGAGTAATGAGCGAGAGAGAGAGAGAGAATCTAGAGCGATGCGCAGGTGCGTGACCCGCGTGGGGGTCGGGAGAGCGTGGGGCGCCGGCTCGGGAGGTCGCGAGAGAGATTGATTTCGAGTCAGTTGGGAATATCGAGTGTGAGCGATCGATCGTGTCGTCTGGGAGGAACACGGGGTTACTATCGACCAAGGATCCCGAGCCGGAGCAGAATTGCGGTGAGCCCGACTCTCCATCGTTTCTTTCTGTGAGAGCGTGTATTTATTTTGCCATTTATAATTTTCGTTTGCTTTATCATTGTCTTATTTTCTGTAATTAATTAGCGAGTATTGCGCGGCCTTTGGGCATTATTTCGTCATGTGGCGAGTCTTAATTATTTCTTTTGTTGAATTGGCAAAGTAAATCCACGCTCAATTTTGGTCCAAATGCTACTTAGCTTATCCGGTGTTTAAATTCTATTAATCTTGGGGAAAATTCTCGTAGTAAAAATCTAAAGGTCACTTAAATTATATTGGTCTCATATTACCGTAAACCGGGGAAAGCCCGAACTCATCCACGTATTTATAGATTTATTTGTTAGTTCGTATAATATCGTAATAATATCGAGCATAATCTATCGCTGTCTCTCTCGTGTTTCGTCACGCGCTCGCGGCGTACGAGGAGAGACCGCGTGTTTGGTCGAATTTCGGGGAATTCGCTATTGTCCTCGCGCATATTCGTTGTTTTTCTCGTCTTTCATGTTCTTATCTCGTTCGCCGTTTGCGAGACTCGTTATTGTGTGTTAGCTAAGTAAGTATGAAATAAGTTCGTCGATATTAAATTTACCTACGATGGAATTATTTTCCATCGATAAATAATTACCTATATCTTTGCCAATTAAAATTTACCTACGATGGAATTATTTTCCATCGATAAATAATTACCTATCTCTTCGACAATTAAATTTACCTACGATGGAATTATTTTCCATCGATAAATAATTACCTATCTTCTCGTCGATATTAAATTTACCTACGATGGAATTATTTTCCATCGATAAATAATTACCTATTTCGCCGATATTAAACTTACCTACGATGGAATTATTTTCCATCGATAAATAATTACCTATCTTTTCGTCGATATAAAATTTACCTACGATGGAATTATTTTCCATCGATAAATATTACCTATAAAATTTACCTACGATGGAATCATTTTCCATCGATAAATAATTAACTATTTCTTCGTCTATAAAATTTACCTACGATGGAATTATTTTCCATCGATAAATAATTACCTATTTCTTCGTCAATAAAATTTACCTACGATGGAATTATTTTCCATCGATAAATAATTACCTATATCTTCGTCAATTAAAGTTACCTACGATGGGATTATTTTCCATCGATAAATAATTGCCTGTCTCTTCGTCAATTAATTTACCTACGGTGGAATTATTTTCCAACCTTAAAGAGTTATCTATTCCTTCGAGGGGATAATCGTTACCAGCGGGGAAATTGTGTCTCTTCGTTAAATAATTAGTACAAAATACCTAGCGTCATTATTCGAGTTAATTGAGTAAGACTGCGCCGAGTATAATTCATGGCCCGACGTTATCTTAAGTTAAACCTAAGTTAGATTTTTGCGCGTTATTGGCGTTATAGTATAGTTTATTGTTTGCGCGTCACTCAGGCAGTCACATCGTGATATTTTGAAGTATTTTTGAACGCAGTTTTATGATGATTTTGTGAATTAAGAGACGATCATTACCAGGGATGCTTATTAATAAAAGCCTGGTTCCCTGAAGCCTCGAATTGTTGTCACTCATTATCGACCCTGCCCCTCTACCTCTTTCTTCTCTCAGGTGAGCTGAGTTAGCCGAGTTTCCCTCGGACCTCTCTCCCCTCGACCTTATCGCGCGTTTCGTTTCTTCTTGCAGGGGTTCATCCCGAAATATTTCAATAAATAAAGTCGGTCCTAGACCGGCGGTACTTTGTACCTGGCGCCCAACGTTTCGACTCGACCTGCTATTTTTTTTTGTCTGATGGGGGCCTTGCACTCCGCCGACCGTGGTAGTATATTAGTACACCCGTTGGGGTATATCGACGATCGGTATGGCGGGTGGAGGACCCCGCTCTCAGTATTCGTCCATCAGAGACGCGCGCGGTAAGTAAACGGGGAGTGTAACAACGGTCGAGAAGTGTGCGTGGAAAATTCGTCACAAAATGGCGCCCAACGTGGGGCCCGAGTGACAAAATTCGAGGAAAAGATGTGATTGCCTGAATGCGTTAGCCATTACGTAGGGTATAATTGTGTGTCGACGCGTAAAAAACGCGTATTATCGTTAGTTATCATCGAAAACTCGAGAATGCCAAAACCCCCCAAGAATAAGTAACTAGATAATAAGCGTTCTCCGATGGTCATATTATCTGACGCCTTTTAAGAGCACTGGACATGGGCCTCGCTTCACGTTCAGTAATTAAAATAATTCTTTTTTTTTCAGCAAGGAGCGTAGCTCGATGTTCGCTCTTTGTTTCCGCGCGATCGTACGATCGAAGTCATAAATCATAATCATATATTTTTTTTTCTCCTTCCTCTCGTTCCTCGGGAATTAGAAGAAAGTAGGTACTCCCTTGATTGTAAACAGTGCCTCGGCTTACGTTGAGACCACAAAACAGTGTTTTTCTCGGGGACTGGGAAGTCATGCGATTTAATCCATTGTTGTGGCTGAATTCCTTCGAATATAAGCCGACCATAAAACAATGTTTTTCACGGCTTTGGCGAAATCGCTAGAGCCGATCTATTGTTCGGGGTCAAATTTATTTCGCGTTAATCCTACCATCAAAACAATGATTTCTCGGCTTCGACGAAATCACGCGATCCGATTTATTGTTTATAGAAGAATCTCTTTTGCTATAATCCCACCATCAAAACAACTTTTCTCGGCTTCAACGAAATCACGCGTTCCGATCTATTGTTCATAGACGAAGCTCTTTCGCTATAATCCCACCATCAAAACAACTTTTTCTTGGCTTCGACAAAATCACGCGATCCGATCTATTGTTTATACACGAGTCTCTTTCGCTATAATCCTACTATCCAAAACAATTTTTTTCAACGGAATTCCATGAGTCGTCCCATTGTGCGAGACCGAGTTTCTTTTGTTAGCTCTTCGGCTAGCATCAAGTAACATAATATAATATAACATCCAGGATTTATCCTATTCTTGATATTATTATTAATTTTTTTTTGACGAAAGGCCGTTTGCCAGTTGCGCGAATGGAATCGGTTACCATTGTCTTAGGATAGCGCCGTCTGGCCCCACCCCTTTTGCCAACTACCCCACCGTGAGGTTACGTGCCCCCTCTTTGACCGACGTGAGTGTCTGGGGAGGGAGGACACGCTCGAGTAGACCGGGGAGAGCACCCGCGCCGGCCTTCCATTGGGACCAGTTGCGACGATAGATTCCTCCGGGATTGTGCTAAATCCACTTTCGATTTACCAGCTATCATTAATTCTTGATCTACCTGATTACCTTCGCGCCTTGGGATTCTCTTCTCGAGAGTTTCCATGGGAACGGTTTATTCAATTATCCCTAATCAGTCTCTGGTGACGATTAAACATCTCAGTGATATAATTCAATTTAATCTCATTTTCTTTGCCTATTTAATTTTTTTTTAACATTACCACGGTCCGAAGAAACTTAGCTCAGACTCGAGTACTATAGACGTCTTCGTTCGTAGCTCAGCTCCAATCACAAATCAATTAAAAATTTTTTTTTCCGTTTTTGCTCTCCCTTTTCTCTCGATCGAATTGAACCTCCTTTCAGTTCAGTTGAACGCCACGTGCGCGTATTAACACCCACGTCAGTTCGCGTAGTGTCGACAGTCCCGAAAGACACTTTAGTGCCATCCGAGGTATCCAAAGATGATACCATCCACAGCCAGTACGCCTACCTCCACCGTTAATGACCACGGCGTTGCGTCCCCGGAGGGGACTTCCTTGACCACTGCAGCCCCCGGGCAGCACTCGCTACCTCGAGTAGCTACTACTGGCTTACCCACCTACCCGGGTAACGACTTGTGGGATTCCGGGCTCGGAGCTTGTGGCCCGGCCCCTACGACGACAATAGCCACCGGTCAATATCCCTCAAGTCGAGCTACCCTCAGTGGCTGGTCAAACCCCTCATCGAACGTAGTTACTGGAGCCATCCCGCGGGGTAACCGATCGTTACCATTACATCCCATAACGGAATATTGGGAACCACGCGTTGATGGCGTGGGCCTTTTGTCAGAGGAGGGGCGAGGACATCAGTCCTGCGATCCCGAAACGTGGGGAGCGAGTTTGCCGCGCCCAAGGATGTCCGAGCGGGTCCAAGCTCGGTTGTCACATCGGGAATTCGCGCACTCCGCGCCAGACTTACCCCCCGCCGAGATACCTCCGCCAGCGGGATTCGGCCGAGCCGGAGCTTCTGCCTCCTCGGTTCTGCATATCATGCGCAAATGGGACATTTCGTTCTCAGGTAAACGAGGCGAAGACGTAGAGACTTTCTTGACTCGCGTGGCGGAAGGTCGAGCCTTGATCCCGGTCGGGGACGCCGACCTTCTACGCTGTCTCCCCTTCTTCCTAACGGGGGTGGCCCTACAGTGGTTCCGTAACGACCCGGGGCGTTGGACAACGTGGCGACATTTCCGTTCGGCTTGTCAACTACGATTTGGGGACCCGGATTATCAGTACGCTCTACGTGAGGAAATAATGCGCCGTACGCAAGGTACGGACGAGCCCGTAGCGGATTACTTAACCTGCCTACGAGGCTTGTTTAACCGCCTACAACCGCGTTGGGGTGAAGCAGAGCAGATCCAATACGCTCACCGTAACATGCTGCCTAAGCTACAAATCGCAATTCACCGCGACGACGTATTCGATTTCGATTCATTTGAGCATGTGGCCGTTCGCATTGAGAAGAGTTACCAACTCGCGCGGTTATACCGAGCGCCTCCATCACCAGATCAGTCGTTATGCCCGGAACTGGCCTACCGTAGTCCCCGTGCTGCTAACCACGCACGTCCGGCGTTAAACCGTAACGTTTACGCGGCCCTTGACACTGCCTACCCAGCGTTCAACGAGTTCTCATACTCGGAGGAAACTGGACAATCTCGTGACCCAGGAAATACCCCCTCGGATACCGCAACGGCGGGGGTAAACGCGTTGCAGCCTCCGCAGAATCGTCGGCGAACGAGCGGAGCTCAGAGAGATCAGTACCACGGTCCCGCGGGAACTAACCCCGGATCTACGGCAGAATTACCTAACGCTCTACACGCCTTGAATCCCTTCCGGGAAAGCGAAACTACGGTCGAAGCAAGGGACGAGAGAATCCCGACTAACTCTCACCGCGGGAAACCCCGACGACCAATGACGTGCTGGAACTGTAATAGTCCGGATCATCGTTTTACCGCCTGTCCGGAACCCCGTCGTATATTTTGCTATCGATGTGGCAAAGCCGGCGCTAAAACCCCGACTTGTGGATGTTCGGGAAACCACTAGCGGCGGGTTCGACAAGGTCGAGAGTTATGCCCGCCGAACCAACAATTTTCACCAGCAAACCGGAGCAGTCCCAGGTCGAACCAATAGATTACGAACCTCTGTGGTGCGGGAATCTACAGACTCAGGAGAGTGCCACCGCGTTCTTTATTACCTTCACCGTCAAAGGTTGGCCAATACGAGCTTTGGTGGATTCAGGGTCAAGCCGTACCTTTTTCGGGCCCGCTGCCATTCAATGGATGGACGATTTGAAAATACCCCGCCAAGCGGTCACACCCCGTGGGGTCGAAATGGCCGGGGGCCAAAGGGCGGTAGCGCACGAGACCATGAGCCCCACCATACAACTGAACGGGGAATCGTTTTCCCTTACGGCTTACCTCTTACCTGTATTGGTATTACCCTGTATCCTGGGATTGGATTTTCTCCGCGCCGCTCGCTTTGTGGTCGATTTCGAAGCCGCTTGTGGTTACAGTAAGCTCAGGCCTGAGGTTAGTCATGACTTCGAAGTACAAACTGGAAGTGGACCCGTGAATTCCCTGTGCTGCGGACTACGGGAGTTATCATCGGAGCAGGTCCGTTATCTAGAGCAAATCGTGGACGAAGAAGTACCACCCGCTCCTGACAAACCGGGAGCTACCACACTCTGCGAACATCACATCGACGTGGGAAATCATCCCGCCATCAAGCAACGTTACTACGCGGTTTCCCCGGCTATCGAGAAGGCTATACACGAGGCGGTTAAGCAAATGCTCGAGGATGGAATCATCGAACCCTCGGCAAGCGAGTGGTCCAGTCCAATCGTGATGGTAAAGAAGCCAACGGGCAAGTTAAGATTTTGTCTGGACTTCCGTAAGGTGAACGCTGTTACCAAAAAGGACGCTTACCCCATCCCGCTGATGAATAGTATACTAGACCGACTACGTCAGGCGAATTACATCACCACCCTTGATCTGAGTCAAGCATACTTTCAAGTCCCATTGAACCAGGAGAGTCGAGAGATCACCGCGTTTACCGTACCAGGGATGGGCCTTTTTCACTTCCGTCGCATGCCCTTCGGGTTAACCAACGCGCCCGCTACCTTCCAGCGATTATTGGACCGGTTACTGGGGCCCGAAATGCAACCATTCGTCTACGTCTACCTGGATGACATTATAATAGTGACCCCCACTTTCGACGAGCACGTCATTTGGTTACGCAAGGTGTTACGTAAGATCCGAGAAGCCGGACTTACGATAAACCCCGAGAAAAGTGAATTTTGTTGCGCTGAAGTAAAATACCTGGGCTTCTTGGTTAACCGCCATGGCTTACAAATTGATCCCGAGAAAGTGGCGCCGGTGGTCGATTACCCAGCTCCTCGCAATATCAAACAACTACGTCGGTTCTTAGGGATGGCCTCCTGGTACAGACGGTTCATACCGGACTTTGCCACCCTAGCCAGCCCGTTAACCCAACTCTTGAGGAAGAATCGCACTTGGACG
>JABSMQ010055480.1:0-12965 GCA_018902145.1 Anoncus sp. PSUC_FEM 10030000 | reverse complement strand
GTATGCTGTCGCTCGATGACTCTTAATATCTAGTTTTGGGTCGTATATACAAAATGGGCCAGGGTCAAATTTTTTTTTCTCGCCGTAAGCTTTAGCCATGTTTTTTGGAACACCAAAGAGCATTCAGAACAAAATTGACAGCCATCTGCGATCTATACTTCTGGTAGCTACTTTGGTCGATGGACCCCTCCCCCCCTGAATGTGTTAATTACCTGTTAATTGGGAATTTGGAAAGAAAAGTTTTACCATTATTCATTGTCCGATAATTGAAAACTCAGTTTCGAAAATTGTTATTTTTTTGTGTGATTGGCAATATCTTGAATCGAGATGTCTCTCCTGAAAATGCACATGGAAATATCATTATTGCCGATGTCCGAGTATACGTATCATTACGAAAAGGGAGCTGACGACCATTGTGTTTGAATGATATTGTAGGTGCTAATCAACGAGCTTGTTGAGGAGTACGATGAGGACCAGTCACCAGATTCACCGACGCCGAAGTTTTACGACGAAGAGTTCGAAAAATTGAACGAAATGGAGGAGAACGAGTCGGAGCGTTCCCCGCCGTCTGTGGTGTCGACAGGCGTAACCCGTGATGAAGAGGTACTTGAACAAATAACAATTCGCAATGCAATGTGTATTTGTGGCATATGACAGGACAAACACGCACATTGATCCTTGTTTTTGGTTCTATGAAGAATTCAACTAAAGTCATTATTCAGCTGCCCGGGATAGACGACGAAATAGAGATCGAGGAGAATGGGAGTGACGCGTCGCAGATTTCAATAGCCGCTTCTTCAACACCGCAGATTGTAAGGCACTGTGAGGAAACGCCGACGGGAACGTTCATCCGGAACGACACAGGCAAAGAGTCGCCGATGGGGCACAGTGTTTTGCGAAAACGACGATATGTAAGTGCTGTAACTTAGCGTTTTCCGCGAAAACCTCCTTACCGTGCAAAAGAGACGACACGATAACGTTTGGGAGAGGGTTTTTCGGCCGCATATGACCAGGTATAAGTGGGGAAGCCAAGAGAGTCTCGTCTCTTGGCCAGTAATCGAAAATCGATCGCTCTTTTCTTCATCAGCAGCTACCGGAGTGACGAGTAAGTTATCGTTCTATATCTAACACCTACCGCCCACTATCTTAATGAGCGTCAATAGGCCACTGAGGGAGCGAACAATTGACGAGACCTACCTTAAACTTATCGAAAGTTACCGAGAAAATTGAATCTATCGTCAAGAGCTGCCGTAACGTGAAAATGTCAAGGAAGAGACCGAGACCCGTGATCATGTGGTCGTGTAATGAATTGCAATGTAATATTAATTGAAGTAAACGTAGATGCCAATACCAGTCGAGGGGAATCACTGTGAGTCCATCCATCGCGCGTTATTAGGATAAATACCCCAGAGTAGCAACCCTGGTGGGTAAAGTCAGTCCGGGAACCGCGGTACGTTCTTATACACTTCGAGCCTTGCGAGATGAGCCGAAGAGTGGACGTTGGCCGTACTATGGGAGTGGCCGTAGGCGCCGGCCGAGGTGGGGTGTATCGTCTTGTCGTGGCTGGCGAGCTATCGTAAACGATATTGAAAATGTAGTAGCAAAGTATTCCGGTGGGTGCAGATTCGAAAATTTAAAATCGTGTTCGGGTAATTTTTGCAGTAAAATTGGATTCATGTGAGATCAAAAGAGTTATTTGTCATTAATTGGCTATTATTGAATTGGATGTTCAATTATATGTGAAATTTTGCTAGCGCGGTGCGTATCGTCTTGTTGGCCTTGAAGATACTTTATCTAGAACCTATTGTTGTTACATCCCGTTAAAAACATTAATTGCGAGAAGTTGTCGGCGAGTGGCCTTCGGGTCTTAAGTTATCGCCTTGCGAGGAATTCGAAAGCTACCGACTGTACGTTGTCGAGTACGAACCACCCCCTGTACCGTATGGAAGGGCTAAGCTAGCAGTCAAGTTTCCGGGATCCCTGTGTGAGTGGAAACAATTGGCCGAGCCAAATCGGTTTTGGTCAATAGGGTTACTGTTTAATCGCTGACGTCCCCGTGATCTCAAGCGACAGTAGATAGCCCGAAGGTGCGGGGAATTTTGAAAATTCAGCGGTACAGTGTATATTGATATAAATTAAACGTTGCGTTGCAGTGTGAAAAACTTTGAACGCTAGGATAGTTTTCATTTCTTGTTAAGTAGTGGAAAACTTTGTTCCGTAATCCGAAATTCCATTTAATAACTGCAATATATATTTAGACGGAAACATTAAACAAGTCAACGGTGAAAAAAGTTGTGGAGGAGACGTTGAAGAACCAGCTGGGGCCCATGTTCAAAAACCTGAGAAGGACCCTGCTAAGCGACATTGCGAAAACGAGAATGGCCCCCGAGCAAACGGCACCCGAACTGCAAGAGCCGAACGGCGGCGACATGGGTTTAAACATTCCAAAGAAACCAGAAGACGACGGAAAGGTAAATATGATTATTGCAACAACAGAGCGCACAGGAAGCACTTGCACGAATTGCAAATTTCAATATCACAAAATACGGAAATATATGGAAAGTGCGGGCTCATGCTGGAGGGTCTCGCTTTTTCCCGCCTCTTCTTCTTCTTTTTCTTGATTTTCCGCCCTTTGTATTTGTGATGAATGTTCAGCATTTATGATTACTCTTCCGAGGTCACAATGGAGAACGGCCTTCGGCTGGAGTACGAAGCATTGTGCTTGGCTGCCGACGCAGCGAACCTTCGGAAGCGAGCGAATCACTTAATGGAAGCGTTGTGGTCGCCAGACGAACTCTCAAATCTGTGTATCGACAACCGGAGACATCCCGAGCTCACAGAAATATCGAGCAGCGATTGTCGAAAATTGATGGGTACGTTACCGCTATTCGCGAAATATGCCGACATAGTAATACAAATTATATCAACTTATTCAATAATTTTTTTCCCAATGTTATGGCTGTGCAGACATATGTACTGAGCTCAGACCGAACAAAGACAGCGAGTGGGGTACCGGAGAAAACAGTCAACGCATGAAAAAGTTCCGGCGGTGGATTTCAATGAAATTGAAAGCGAGGAGGTACGACAGCTCCGAGAAATGTGCTGAAAAGAAACGGAGCCGGCTGGCAAAGAGGTCCACCTCAAACCGCGAGGAGGACGGCGGTGAGAATGACAACGAGCCGGGAGCCGAGAGAGTCCAACCATCGGTATCGGCGCAACCGCGGAAAAAGAAGGTTTCGAAACAACCCGAACCTCCTGGACCGGGAAATGCAGCCTCTAACACCGAGGCAGATGGATCGCTTAGTGCACTCAACAAAAAAAAAAAACTGATACAGTTGCTGAAGTCCTCCCGGTACAACGGCGAAAGCGATTCACCGTCGTACACTCGGGAGCAATTGATTGAGTTGACCGGTTTTGACGAGCACGAGCTGTCTCAATACATCCCACCAGATTGTTCGGTCACCATTAACGGTAAGTCAAGTTCATGTGGAAATGAATACGCGGGAACTTTCATTCTCCCGTATTCTTTCTCATTCTCGCGTATTCTCTCTCACCCTCTCGTATTATCCGTCTTTTATTCGGTTCATCGTCATTCTCACATATTCTCATACGAGAAAATCGAAGAATACGAGAGCATGTTGGACAATACGTAAGAATGAGAGTGAACAGAGAGAGAATACGAAAGTATTCTCCATCATTCTCTTCTGTTCATCCCCATTCTTGCGTATTCTCTCTGATACTCGTATTCTTTCGCGCTCTCTCATTCTCGTATTTTGTTTTATTCTCTCTCATTCTTCCGCATTCTCGTTCATTCTCTACTGTTCACTCTTATTCTCGAGAATTCTGCCGCATACTCTCTTATTCTCTCTCCTTCTGTATTATCCCCGTATTCTCGCTCATTATTTTCTGTTCACTCTTAGTCTCATGTGTTCTCCCTTATATTCTCTTATTCTCTCGTTGATGAGATATTTGTAATACATTTTTTATTATTTGGCTAGTTAAAAATGTTTCTCCTACCAGATAGCAATTATTTTCGTATTTGAAAATACGTTTTTTAATAATTATCAATTTTCGGACGGTTGAATATATCAAAAGAATTGCATATGAATGGGCTGTTTCAATTATTGGACATTTGGATCCTTAGTCAAGACACCCATTTTTTTCGACCATTGAAAAAAAAGGTTTCCGATTGTTCATTCCCTGATAACTGAAAATTCAGTTTCGAAAGTTGGTAATTTCGTGTGCAATTCGCAGTATCTTGAATTAAAATATTAAATTTCCGAAAATTGATAATATCTCCCGAAAAATGTGCATGAAAATATCGTTATTGCTGATCTCTAGCAAGAAATGAGAACGCCGTCATGGGCACAAAGTAACAATTTTTTTGTCATACTGGATGCAGGGAAATGTCAGGTGGTCTGTATCGAATACGAATACGCAAGCGTGATCGATATGACGAGAATTTGTTACGATTTTTATGAGGGCGCCACCAAAATACATCGAGAAGAGGCCATGACGTTGCTGGAAGACTTGTACGCCCCCGAAATGATAAATTACATATTGGGCAAATACACACAACCGGCGAATGAAAGTGACGAGAGTACGCTATACAGCAGGTATGGGAAGATTGGTTGAAAATAATGAAAATATAGTGAATGAAGTCCGTCAAACAATGTTTATGTTGGGTGTCACAATAAATACTTTTACCCATTGCAGCTGGAAATTGGACAAACTGTTGCAACTCCGAACGTGGAAGCTTCTCGAATCTAAACCACTATGGAAGTACGAGACATTGGTGGCGCAGTTGAAATCCTCAACCTTCAGTGGTATTTAAATTATTTCAATCCTGCAACGTGAAAATAACAATTCGAACTATCACCGCCAGTGACAAAAAAAAATTATTATTGCAGGTGTCGACAAATTTACCGAATGCGACAAAATTATCGAACAAATCGGAACCGTCCAATATTCGATGGTGAACAGAAAGCCGCTCACCGTGAAGAAGATCGCTGAAAAAGACCTGTGTCCTGCTGATGCGATGCTCGTCGTGTACAAGAACATTTACGACATCCATTTTTAAAAAAAGTGAAATGCTACCGTAAAAATTAGCAAGGGCTACCGAAAAATTATCGAAAGCTACCGTAACAATTCGCGAGGGCTACCGAAAAATTCTCAAGAACTACCGTAACATTATCGAGGGCTACCGAAAAAATTATCGAGAGCTACTGTAATAGTTATCGAGGGCTACCGTAACAATTCGTGAGGGCTACTGAACAATTCTCGAGAACTAACGTAACAATTATCGAAGGCTATCGTAAAAACTATTGAGAGCTACCGTAAGTTAAGGCGTCATCTTGGAAGATACCGAAACCCGTGATCGTGTTGTCGTTTTCGCGGTCCTATGCTTAATGAGCGTGCGTGTGGGGTTTTCCACTTATAAATTGATTCCTTCTCAGGGGCTTTTAGACGGGTCTTGGGGATGGGTATTGATAAATTGGAATAGCTATAGAAATTTTCGTGTTTGGACGCCGCGTTACTTGTAAAGTAGCAGAGTCGCTTATCGATATCCAATTGCTTTCGCGTGTATTATTTTGTAGGTTATGTTTTTTTCGTCTGTGAAACCTATCGTACGCGAGAGAATTCCGTACCGTTACAAATTATCGTTCATCGCTGTCGAATTACCTTATTACATTTCTCGTCCGTGAGGCAGTAACCGAAGTAGTTTCGTATCGTTCGGCAATTTCACTATCGTTACCGAATATATGCCGTTGTGTCGAGTACCTGCTCAAATGTCCGTCCATGAGACGTAGCGTTATCGAAATAAGCTCCCGAGTTTTTCGTTGGTAATTTACTAGTAATATTTCAATCCGTGAGACATGCCGCTAACGAAATAGGTTCGGGAAGTATTTATCATACGATACCCGGTACATTAAAGTATAATTCCTATCGTGAGCTATAATCGGGTGTGGGGTAAGTTTCCGAAATAAGATATTCATGAACTAAGCACGAACCGACCAAAAACGATTTAGTTATTTTGACATCAAGTCTAAATCACCGGAGTATAAATATAAGAATCTCCTCGCGACAGGGGGAACTCTGATTTAACGTATTTGAAAACGTTGCATTCTCCGGGCAACAACATTAAATTCATTCGTGTTTCATGAGCATGGACAATTATTTGTTTGCGAATATCGACGATGTTGAACCCGGCAACGACTGTGGTGTGGGGTAAATGTCCTAAAGATATTCGCGAACTGAACACGAACCGACCAAAGACATGTGGTTATTTTACCATCGAGTTTAAATCGCGGGAGTATAAATATGAGAATTACCTCCCGACAATGTGAACTCCGGTTGAACGTATTTAAAAACGTTGCAATCTCCGGGCAACAACTTTAAATTTATTGGTATTTCAGGAACAATGAAAATTATTCGTCGTGAATCGGCGTGTCTATGTAATTATCTCAACTACATCCGAGCACAACGTGATGTTGAGCGAACGTATCTCAAATACTGTGGCCGTGTTCGGAAATTGACTCACTGTACTGTCAGTACTAAAAATGGTATAGTCAGTCACGTATACTGTAGATTTTGAGTACTGACAGTACTGTCAGCCAGTTTCCCAACACGGCCATAGTATTTGAGATACGTTCGCCAAAAATCACGTTGTGCTCGGATGTACTAGTTGAGATATTTACATAGACACGCGGATTCACGATCAGTCCATAACCAGTCGTTGCCGGGTTAACATCGTCGATATTCGCGAACGAATAATTCTCCATGTCCGTGAAATACCAATAAATTTAAAGTTGTTGCCCGGAGATTCCAACGTTTTTAGATACGTTCAACCGGAGTTCACATTGTCGGGAGGTGATTCTCACATTTATACTCCCGTGATTTAAACTCGATGGTAAAATAACCACATGTCTTTGGTCGGTTCGTGCTCAGTGTGCGAATATCTTCCGGACATTTACCCCACACCACAGTCGTTGCCGGGTTCAACATCGTCGATTTACGCAAATAAATAATTGTCCATGCTCATGAAATACGAATGAATTTAATGTTGTTGCCCGGAGAATGCAACGTTTCCAAATACGTTCAACCAGAGTTGGCCCTGTCGCGAGGAGAGTCTCATATTTATACTCCGGTGATTTAGACTCGATGTCAAAATAACTAAATCGTTTTTGGTCGGTTCGTGCTTAGTTCACGAATATCATTCGGACACTTACTCCACACCCCTATAATCGAGCTGTCGAAATACCGTGTCGTTATCGTAAGAAGTTACCGGCTTTGTGCTACCGAATTGATGCGGAGAATTATAAAGTCATACAATTGTAAGTATAGGAGAAGTAATTGAACTTCTGTTTGTTTCCGTTTGCGAGAAGCTGTCGTCCAGTGGCCTACGGGCCAGCAGCTGCCGTATTCGTAGAATTTCGTACGGGTACCCATTTTTGGGTGACATAGAGGTATCCGAATGCGAAATACGAATCAATAGAAAACCCACCGAATGAGAGGTCACTTCGTGACACCGTCTTGTTTTCAGTCACAATAGTTGATAAGCCAATGGAGTCAATGCCATTTTAAATTAAAAGTACTTTTTTTACTAACCATTTTCGGCAGCCGTTCGTTTCTACAGATTCCAACTCACCCCATGAGCAACGCATCATCCGTACCCACCAAATCACCAACTCACCAAATGACCAACTCGCCACATGAGCGACTCACCAAATCACCAACCCACCAAATCATCAACTCGCCACATGCCCAACTCACCAAATAACCAACCCACCAAATTACCAAATCACCAACTCGCCACGGCTCAACTCACCATTTCACCAATTCACCATGGCAAAATTCACATTGCACCAACTCATCAACACGGCAAAACTCACCATTTCATCAACTCGACACGGCAAAATTCACCAATGCTAAATTCACCACGCTAAGACTCTCTACGTACGAACTCTCTTTACGTAAACTCGACATTGGCGAACTCACCAAATCACCAACTCGCCACATGCCCAACTGACCACACAGCTTACCTCGCGTCGGTAAGCAGGGGTGCAAACAAGTGAACCGCGGAAACTAAAAAATATCTACATATTGCGAAGTGTCGTCATGACGACACTTGGCAATATGTAGATATTTTTTAGTTGAGTTTTGTCGTCATAACGACACTTCGCAATATGTAGATATTTTTTCGTTTCAGCGGTTCACTTGTTTGCACCCCTGCTTACCGACGCGAGGTAAGCTGTGTGGTGAGTTGGGCATGTGGCGAGTTGATGATTTACTGGGTTAGTGATTTGGTGAGTTCGCCAGTGTCGAGTTTACGCAAAGAGAGTTCGTACTTGGAGAGTCTTAGCGTGGTGAATTTAGCATTGGTGAATTTTGCCGTGTCGAGTTGGTAAATTTTGCCATGGTGAATTGGTGAGTTGAGCCGTGGCGATTTGGTGAGTTGGTCATTTGGTGGGTTGGTTATTTGGTGAGTTGCGCATGTGGCGAGTTGATGATTTGGTGAGTTCCTCATGTGGCGAGTTGGTGATTTGGTGGGTTCGGATGGTGAGTTGCTCATGTGGTGAGTTGGAATCTGTACAAATGAACGGCTGCCCCATTTTCCCAGCAACACAATTTGTCCAGTTTTCTCTCTAGGACGCTGTCAAACGAAACATTACCAATCATATGCCGTTGTTAATCCCCGCTAACACAAGGCAACGGAGATACCACGAAATCTTATACAAATTCGTGTCATGGACTATGTTTCCATCGGATGGTCAGAGTTCAAAGTCAGGTTAGGTTCAAATTTGAGCCAATGAGAATTAAGATTTGAGAAGACGATCATAATTTATTTTCAAATCTTATATCTCATTGGCTGAAATTTGAACCTAACCTGACTCAGACCATCCGATGGAAACATAGTCCATGCCACGAATTGGTATAAGATTTCGTGGTATGTCCTTCGAATTGTGTTAGCAGGGATTAACAACGGCATATAATTGGTAATGTTTCATTTGACAGCGTCCTAGAAAGGAAACTGGAAAATTTGTGTACGTGGGGAAATGGATAGTGGGAAAAGTACTTTTAATTAAAAATGGCATTGACTCCATTGGCTTATCAACTATTGTGACTGTGAAACGAGGCGTTGTCGCGTAGTGACCTCAAATTTAGTGGGTTTTCTATTGATTCGTATTTCGCGTTCGGATACCTCTGTCACCCACCGGCTTCGTGCTACTGAATTAATGCGGAAAATTATCAAGTCATAAAATTATAAGTATCGGGGAAGTAATCGAACTTCCATTTGTTTCCGTTTGCGAGAAGCTGTCGGCCGATGGCCTACGGGCCTATATAGCGTTCACCGAGAGAATGACCTCCAATGTACCACTCCGCCAAGACACGATAGCTCCCACATTCATCGATCGAAGGTCGCTCTCTCGGTGAACGGACTATAGGATCGCCGTATCGTAACAAAAATTTACGCTGCCTACTTTCGCGTTTCCTGACCCCCAACCCTGGCCCGGGCTAGAGGCTAATAGCGTTTTCGAGTGAACACTCTCAGAGCGCTCTGAGAGCAGTTCCCCCACTCTTAGTTCCTATACAATCAACGTGCTCGGTTTTCACTCGAACACACAACTCGCTCCCAGAGTACTCTGAGAGCGTTCACTCGAAAACGCTATAAGTTTTGGGATCCCTGTAGCGGGATTCCGTAATTCTCGAGCGACGATTATCGTTGTCGTTAGATGGCGAAACCGAAATCGGTTTGTTAAATAGGGTTATTTTGTAGTGCCTGGCGCCCTCGGATATGACTCGTCAGTGGATAGGCTTAGGCCGGCGTCCCATGGTCCGGAATGGAACGTCCGTTAGCCAATAATCAACGATTCTCCGTTACATCCGTTGTCGGATCGAACGGAAAATCATCACCCATTGGCTACCGGACGTTCCGTTCCCGATTGATTCCGGACCATGGGACGCCGGCCTTACTGTGGTATAATGGCACAGCCTTACTGGAGTGCGATGCTGGGCACGATCGAATTCGAATTTGACTCACTGCGAACGAAAATGTGCCATCAGTACACAACTTTCATATGTAATTTGTCTATGGCCTCTGTGCTATTGGCCTAGGCTAGCAAGCATGACCTATGAAAAACGGTAGAGTGGATACGCAACGAAGTCGATGCGATCGAATTCGATCGTGCACAGAATCGACCTCCGTAGCTGCATTCCGAAACCTTACTCGAGTGACTCGAGTATTGTTGTGTATTTGTTTAATCGCATGGGTTAGACAGAGACAGTATGATACTCGAGTTAACTCGAGTAAGGTTTCAGAACGCAAACCGGGGCGGAGGGGGGGGGCGCCCTGAGCTATGGCTAAGGCTCGCTAGCGCGCTATGCCATTTTTTAATTGGTGAAACAATGCAAATCTGACGTAACATGATCTAGCAAACCATAGCCATAGCTCAGCCCCCCCCCACCAGATGAGTCTGTCGCTATACGCGAGACGAAACGCTGCACCAGGGGATCGATTGTGTAATTTCACTTTTCACTTTTCCCACCATCCAAGCATTCTGATTGGTTGTTAAAGTTTAATGAAATTCCTTCCTCTCTCTATTCTACCGACTGACAGGACATGGACGATGGTCGACACGTACGAGAACGGACACGACATCGGTCCTATCCACAACGTTATCTACATTTGCGACCACGACGTGATTTGAACAAGGCAATATTTTTTCCTGTGGAGCATACGAGGATTCGAGGAACACGGACCGACATACAGGCCTCAACCGAGCACGCCTCACGTATACGAGGCACCGACGCTCACGATTATATGCCTCATCTGCCTCGACGCCTTCGCTCCTTCACCAAGCTCATTCTCCAGTGCTGCGATTCTGTAACTCGTTATGTCGCGTAACGGCACATTTCGTTATCGTTACGCCAATTGCAATGACGATCCAGGGGAAAGCTGCAACTCTCATTGGCGTAACGATAACAAAATTTGTCGTTATTCTAATAACGAGTTACAGAGTTCCCCCAGCTGGGCTGCACACGAGTGTGCTTGTTATATTCATATATATACCCAGCAAGAAAAACGTGCTACACGGCATGCCGTTAAAGTGCAGCTTTCTGCGTCGCCATTTGACTGCTTTTTGCCGGCACAGCGTGACTCCTGCACGCTGTGGTACCAATGTACTGTCACTAAGCAGCTCGCACCACTCGTGCCGCCACAAAAGCACAAAAATGGCGACGCAGAAAGCTGCAGTGTGTCGACACGCCGTGCTGTTTCGTGCCTCAACCATACCGTCATTCTGCCGTAAATTGTCCGGCTGGGTAGCTATACATTTTTCATTGCAACAAATGAATTTCTTGACGGTAACGTATCCAACTAGTATCAGAGTCCTGCTCTTGGACCTCATAACGCTGCCGGGGGGGGCGTCCTGTGGCATTCCAGAGGTTACATTTGTCGCAGCTACGAGGCTAACCGTCGCCATCGTTCTCACAAGTGGTCGAACAGTATCGCATTTCGATATATATAGCCTCCCTAGAACAACCAGTGTGTCTAGGGCAGGGTATAGTGGCACAGCCCTACTGGGGAGCAATTCGGTGCCCTTTAAGATCCTTAAAAATCGTATTATTTTTTTCCGCCAGATGGTGCTTACGAGGAAATTTAACTACTAATTTGCGAATCGCTCCCCTGTTTTATAAACTCTCTAGAAATGCCTAGGGATTTTGGTCAAATTAGTAGTCAAATTCTCCGTAAGCACCATCTGGCGGGAAAAAAATAATAAGATTTTGAAGGATCTTAAAGCGCACCGAATCGCTCCCCTGATGAGTCTGTCACTATACCCCGGACGAAACGCTAACCAGATCCCTCTCTATTTAACGCTACGCTACCGTGGGGATCTTCTTAGGGAGCGATTCGGTGCGCTTTAAAATCCTTAAAAATCTCATTATTTTTTTCCCGCCAGATGGTGCTTACGAGGAATTTAACTATTAATTTGACCAAAACCCCTAGGCATTTCTAGAGAGTTTATAAAACAGGGGAGCGATTCGCAAATTACTAGTTAAATTCCTCGTAAGCACCATCTGGCGGGAAAAAAATAATAAGAGTTTTAAGGATCTTAAAGCGCACCGAATCACTCCCATGTACTAACTTTCTTCCTCTCTGTATTCTACCGACCTGCAGGACATGGACGATGGACGACACGTACGAGAACGGACGGGACATCAGACCAATCAACAACGGACACGTCAATCAGCGCCGTCAGTATTTATTTTTCAGCGGCTGACAAAATTACGTTGCATTCAATTCAGTCACCTTCAAGAAAAATGTATTGAAAGTAATGAGCTGAAAATGTCCGTATCACGCACGACCGGCACCGTCACGTAAACATTTTCAACGCATGACCACGTGACGGTGTTCGGACGATTGACCATATTCACTGGTAACCGAATTCACATGGACGATGATGAGAGCCGCATCAAGACTTAACGACGAGAATATTGACGGGACAACGAGTGATCAACAGTCTTGATCAAGATCTCATATGTGCCAAACGTGTTACGTGAGATAATAAAACCGAAGGTCCTATTACCTTTTCTCTAAAACGTGTGTCAATCATTTTGTCGAACATTACAATATATACATACATGTACACCGGTATTATCGGCTGGCTGACTGATTTTTTTTGTCGATCGATCGCTTAATTCTTATTTCGTGAAGACATACGCATGGCAAACGCGCGAATGACGGGTTAAATGGCCTATTGGTCATTTCAACTGGTTCCAAACAATTTTTTTTTGTTTACACTTGATGCAAGATTTAAGATGACCCTGAATAGAAGAAACTATTTAAAATATTTTTAAAACCGTGAATTCCCTGCCGGGTTTGCTGACCGAATTTCGGTCGTAAAATTCATTCGTTCGGTCGCGACGCCACATTCACACCCAATTTTTCGGTCGTACGACCGAAA
>JABSMQ010044379.1:0-13009 GCA_018902145.1 Anoncus sp. PSUC_FEM 10030000 | reverse complement strand
TTCAGAAATTCGGGCTTTGGAACCACTGTGCGCCATATTGTTTTTTGAGAAATTGACCTCATATTCGTAACCAGCGACCTCGGAAATCCCTGATACCGAATTTCGTACAGTTTCATCCAATTTTGGAGAAAGTGGTCCGCCATTTTTGTGCCGCCATATTGTTTTTTGAAAATTTGACCTCGGATTCGTAATCAGCGACCTCGAAAACCCTTGAGTACCAAATGCCGTTGAGATTAGACAGTACCGTCCATTTTTGGTCAGCTTTTTCGTGATTTGGACCACTGTGCGGCGTCGGTAACTGTACCGATCGAGCAGTATATCCAGGAATATTTGATATCGTTATAATAGAGTGAAACGTGTATCGATATTTCCTCTCAACGAGATCGGAAGATCCTGTGCTTATTGGCCAGGAGAGAGAGAGAGATTGATTGATTAATTGATAACTTGAATATGCCTTGGCAAGCCTTTGGAAAACATAACAGTATAATTTAAATGTATTACAATGGTAAATTAACATCATAGAGTAGTAGTTGTAAGCTTCTGGATAATATGTAAAATAAAATCGGAATAATGACGAATAAACATTTTATGGTTCATTTTTTTTCCAACTATTTAAACTTATAAACTAAAATAGGCGGATTGAGATAGGTATATTTTGTGTTATTGCACTAGTTACACTAAATTAATATTATAGTTTAGTATTTGGAAACGCATCTGACGTGTAGCGTCAGGCTCTCTGCCTCCCAATCGTCGAGATTTCAACGTAAGTGAGTATGTTACAAAAGGTTATAGTAATTAATTTGCATCAATTTAGCTAAATAGGTGAGCATAGAGGCGTGATTTAAAAACATCTTGGCTCGGTGAAGAAGTAATGTGAATGGGAAGTGAGTCCCATAAGTACATGCCTGAGAGAGAGAATGAATCGTGGAAGGTTGACGTACGATGTAATGGTATACGAAAAATAGGTCGCGCCCTTCGCAAGGGACGTTCTGGAGCGGTATTGTCTCTGTTAAACAGTTCGAGTATGTAATTCGGTGATTTCTGATGGTATACGCTATACATTGTTATGCCTGGAAATATAGACGTGTCGTTTTAACAGTTAACCAACCACGTTGCCGCCTGAACGGGGTGATATGAACGTCTCGCCGAAGATCAAAGATGAAGCGAATACCGCAGTTAATCAGGCGTTCGAGCTTTATGTTAAGTTCGTCAGTCAAATTATGATATACAAGACAACAATAGTCCAATAAAGGAAATACTACTGACGCTATTAGCTTTGCTCTCATTTCTTGGGAGAGCATATAACGATGAAATTTCAGTTTGTGGATGGTAAAGTGTACTTTTTGTGATATGTGCCGTATATGCGATCTTCACGATAGGTTGCTTTGAAAAGTTACCCCTAAGTTACGAGCCTCATTAGCGAAAGGAAGATCGATGTTATTCATTGTGATTCTTGGTAATTCAGAAGAGTCTATGTTTCGGATGTATGAATTACTACCCAGAACAAGAACTTTAGATTTAGAGAGATTTAATTTAAGGCCATTCGTTTCTGCATACCTCGCAATAACATAGACGTCGTCAGTAATTAGTCTGATATTTTGGTTTAGTTTAGACGGAAGGCAGCTACGATAGATTTGTGTGTCATCAGCAAAGATCAGATGTTGAGAATGCTGTAGAATAGAGCCTATATCGTTGATGTATAATGAGAAAAGAAGAGGTCTAAGGACTGAGTCCTGTGGGACTCCCGATGTTGTTGGTAACCATTCAGAATAATTACCTTCATCGTCCAGTACTGCCTGTGTTCTCGCTGTCAGATACGAGAACAGCCAGTCCAGTACCGAATCCAAATCCAATTTTCTTAAGCTTCAAGAGAAGGTGCAAGTGGGGAACCGTGTCAAATGCCTTACTAAAGTCGAAGAGAATCAAAATGGTAATTTTTCGGTCATGAATATTTTGGCGGACATCATCACACAGTCGCAGTAGAGCAGAATGTGTGCTATGACCGCTCTTAAAGCCCGATTGACGTGGGTCAAAAACTTGATTATTTTCTATCCATTCAATCGATGGACTAGTCGCTCTAGTATTTTAGAAACTTCACTCAAATCGGATATTGGTCGCGTATCTGACGGTGATAGAGGAGTTTTTATTTTCGAGACTGGTCGCAAATAGACTCTTCTCCAATTTGATGGAAACTTTGACGACCTCAAAGATAGGTTAAACACCGATGCTAGTAACGAACAAGAAACTCGGAGTGATTTATTTATGAGGAACAGGGAAATGCTATCTGGGCCTGCTGCATAGAACACTGAACCTGAACGGGAAGATGTAATTAGTTGTACATGTATAGGTGTAATTTCGGTAAAGTTAAATTCTCGGCGAATTTAGTGAATCTCATTTATCGCCTGACGGTATATGTCATATGAGCAGGGCGGCAATTGGCTGGATATCATTGAGTAGTACGTATTCAGTTTGTGTGATGTAAAGAAGTGAAGTGGAAGCAGACGAGAAAGACGACTTAACTAACCCGAGTGTCGATAGCTCCTTCCACGGTTCATTCGGGTTTGAGATATTAGAAACTCTCTGGAGATAATAATTATTTTTTGCTTGCCTTAAGTCAATTGTCAACTGACTCTATGCTCCCCGAAAACAGCCAAATCGAGGACATTTCGCGACCGTTTGGCGCGTGTGTACAGTGAGTTGCGTAGAGTTATACGATCCTTTAATACTTGAGTAAGCCACGGTGCTGTCGGACGACGTACGCGAATAGTTCGTAACGGTGCATGAGTATTAAGAGACTCGAGATAGTTGTTAGAAAGCGATTCTACGACCAAATTTATGTCTTGGAGATGATTATCAACATTGTTATTATGAAAGTGAAAATTAAAGTTATCAAGTCCAGAGCTATTAAATACATTCGTTATGTCTCGCAAAAATCGGCCTCATTAAAGTTTTTGTAAGCACGGCGTGTAATGATTCGGTCGGTTATAGGTGCTCTATCAAAAGAATACGATAATTCCAATAGATCATGGCCTGCTATATATGGCGTCTCAGATTTTGTAAAAGATTGTTCTTTACTTTCATTATCAATGATAAATACATCCAGCCAAGAGTTTGATGTTGCTGTATGATGTGTTGTTTCAGAGTTTACGATGTGTAGAGAGAGTGAATAGGCCAATTGACGCCAATACTCTGATTCATAGCTATTCATAGCTGTGATTACTATTGAAATCACAATTTAGGTCACCAGCAATAACAATACTCTTGTACGCATGTGAAAAATTATTTGAATGCTGGATGAAATCACCAAACATTGTTCCCTTCGGTCGTCTGTAGACAGAATCAAAAAGGAGTTTCTCTGAGCTGGGGTTAGTAATTTCGATAAGCAAGTATTCAGGCGAGTTTGAGAAAATATTTGGCGATGATTGCAACACTTTTGCCTTTAAAGAATTATGTACATAATATGCCACTCCGCCCCTCTACTTGCCTTCGCGATCATTACGTATGAGGAAATAGCCGTCGATACGCACCAGATCATCTGCTAGATGTGAATGAAGCCATGTTTTACCTATTTATACGATGTGAAACGCTCGGTCGAAAACAGTCAATCGTATGGTGTCGATATGACTGCCTAATGAATTTGCATTTATCTGGGCTATCTTTAAGCAGGACGATCGTTGGGTAGAGAATGTGCAAGGTCGTGTTACCGGTAAATGTCAGACTAGTTTTTCAAGGTGGCCTTCGGTGTAAATACTTATCGGGATATGATCATCAATTTTACGTACTAACATAGTACCTGAGCGAGTCCAGACATATTTATATGCGCTTTCTAAAGCCCGAGCTTTTGTGAGACGCAGTAAGTCATAAAGGGCTGAGGGTAAAAACTCATTAATAAAGATTTTTCCCTCTTGGTCGAGACGAAAAATATTTTTAAGCGTTAACTTTTTTCTGGCACGTGTTTTGTTAATAATATGTTTACGAACTTGGTGTGACTTAAGTGTTACAATCAGAGATTTTGATGTAAAATTTCTTGGTGTGGATGGATCAGCAGTGCCGGAGCCAATTCCCGGAACAATTTTCTTTTCGAGACTGCGAATTTCTAAGACGTCGCGTCGCTGAGAAGATTGTGAACGCCCAGGGCTTGAAAAACGTTTTCCGCGATTATTGGTGGAGAATCGTCGATAAAAAGTGAAATACCTGACAGGGTAATCTCGGTAGAGGATAGTTGTGTATTAGACGGAGTTGAAGGCCCTGATCTAATTTCCGTAAGTTCTCGTGCCAAATCATTGTTTTGCTGGATTAAGCGTGCAATATTTGTTTCTAAGTTTACAATTCTCTGTTCGTGTGCTTCGAGTAATCGTGTGTGATTTTCAATACAATTAAGCTTGAATAGCCATACGAGGCTATTGTTAACTGTTGTCTGTTACGTATGTATGTATGTAGTTCTTTATTGATTCCCCTAGGGGTTACAAGACCTCCGTTCCCTCTTCCTCTATTTACATTTCCTTAACCTACTTAATATTTACATTTCCTTACTCTACAGCTTCCGTTACTTAACCTATTCTTACTCTATTTACATTTCCTTAACCTAACTTATATTTACGTTTCCTTACTCTACGGCTTACTTCTATTTTCCTTATTACACTTTTCCCTCTCTCTCTCCCTTCCTTCGCTTCCGCATTCCTCCCTTCTCTCTCGCTCTCTCTCGCCGTGTCCCCCTCTTACGCTCCCCCGCCGCTCGCACGCTCGCTCTCTCTCTCGCTTACTTACTACCGCTCTTATTATGTAAATCGCTTTCTTGTTTGCCTCTACTCCTCCTCTCTCCTGCGCTCGACTTCCGTTTCCGTTTCCTTCACTCCATTCCTTCATTCATTCTCCTCTTTCCTCCTCCCCTCCTCCATTCTCCTCTTCCTTTCTATTCTTCTGTTCTCTTGCTCTATCCATTGCTTTCATCCACTCCTCTCCTTTCCCCTCTTCATCCAGTATTTCTCGTATCCTTTCTCCTACGCCTCTTTCCTCTCCCCTTTCCTCCACGCACCTATCCAGCACATGTTCCCATGATTCCCCTTCTCTCCCGCACATTCTGCATTCCCTCCCTTCCTCTTCTTCCCAGTATCTCCCTTCTCTCATTTCATTCCCTAATCTATACCTCGCTATCCTCCTATATCTTTCTTCCGCCCACCCTACTGTCAGATATTTTGGCACTCCCTCCACCGTTACCTCTCTGTACCACCTGTTGTACCTTGACTCCCTGATCTTTTCCCATCTTTCTACCTCTTGCTCTCTCCTGTCCTCCTCTTCTATTTTCTCATACTGCTCTACATCCCCTTCTCTTTCCCCTCCTCTTTGCCTTCCCTTCTCTTTCTTTTCTTTTCTCCCTTTTTCCCATTTCGATAATCCTTCCTCCCCCTCTCTTTCCCGCTCCTCTATTTCTCTGAGGCACTCTCTCGCTATCTCACTTCCTTCTCCTCTTTTGAGCTTTTCCTCGTAGTTCCATGCCCTCCTTCCCGCTCTTGTTCTCATCTTTTCCCTTTTCGTTTCCTCTCTCACCATGTATCCTGGCGTCCTCCATTCCACCCCCAGCACCCACCTTAGGTACCTTTCTTGCACCCTCTCTATTCCCTTCCTCTCCTCCCAACCCCATATTTCCACCCCGTATCCCATTACCGTCCATACCAATGTGTCAAACAGCCACATTCTCCTTCTCCAGTCTTTTTCGAATTTTCTCTTCCCTATGCTCCATACCTGCTTCATTACCGCTCCCGCTTTCCTTATTCTGTCCTTCAGCTGCCCCTCTTGTCCTCCGTTCTTTTTGAATACATACCCTAGGTATTTAAACTCCTTCACTTCTTCTATCCTTTTTCCCTTCCATTTCCACTCAATTACCTTGCTCCTTCCTCCTCCCTTCCTAAATCTTATGACTTTCGTTTTCCCTACGTTCACCTCCAGCTTTTTTTTCTGAAAATACGCTTCCAACCTCCTTATCATACTTTCCATTTCCTCCTCTTTCTCCGCCAGCACCACCACATCGTCCGCATAAGCCAGTGAGCATACCCTTCTTCCTCCTATTCTCACCCCTCCCCATCTCCCTTTTTGCAGCTCCTCCTCCATATCCGCTGTCAATAAGTTAAACAGTATTGGGCTCATGGGGCATCCTTGCCTTACCCCCCTTCCTGTCCAAAAACCTTCCCCTATCTCCCCTCCTACTTTCACCCTACTTATTGTTTCTTTGTATACCTCTGCCACTCTTTCCCTTAGTCCTATCCGTACCCCTCTTTTTTCCATTGCCTCCCCCAGTACCTTTCTATCTACTGTGTCGAACGCTGCCTTCAAATCCACAAACAACCCTATCACCTTCCCCCTTTCTGTCGCTAATCTCCTGTTCACTATATAGTTCAACACATATATGTTGTCTATTGTCCCCATCCCCCTCCTAAACCCCGTTTGGTTCTGTGGGATCATCTTCTTACTCTCTACTTCCTCCTCTAGTCTTTTGGTCAACACCGTCGTATATATTTTATATAACGACGGCATCAGCGTAACCCCCCTGTAATCTTCCACCTTCGTTCCCTCCCCTTTTTTAACAATCGGCGCTATTATTCCCTCCTTCCATTCTTGCGGCCATCCTTCCCCTCTCCAGACCCTTCCACATATCTCCCATGCTACCTCCACTGCTTTCTCCCCTCCCCACTTCCACGCTTCATTCGGAATCTCATCCCCTCCCATCGCCTTCTCGTCCTTCATTTTCTTTATTACCTTCCTTACTTCTTCTTTACTTATCTCCTCCTCGTCCCCTACTCTCCTTTCTGTTTCCATTCCCACCCTCACTCTCCCCTCCACTCCTCCTAGCAACCCCATAAAGTACCCCTTCCATTCGTCCTTTCCTATTCCGTCCGTTACCCTTTTCCTACTTTTTCTCCCTCTGTTTACTATCCCCCATACGCAGTCCTCCGTCTTTGCTTGTGCTATTTCTAAGATCAATCTCTTCTTCTCCTCTTCTTTTTTCCTCTCGCACAGCTCCCTGTACTCCCTCTTTTTCTCTCGATACTTCTCTCTTGTTCCATTCTTTTTCCTCGCCTTCCTTAGTTCTTCTCTCGTCTCTGCCTTTTTCCTTCTGCATTCCTCGTCCCACCATCCCTCTCTCTTTTCCCTCTTTTCTCTTCCTCCCTTTTCTTCACTTTTCTTAATCTCCCCCTTAATTTTCTCCCCTGCCCCCTTTATTGCTTCCTGTATTTCCCCCCCGCTTACCCTGATCCCCTGTATTCCTTTCCTATATTCCTCTTTCATTTCTTCTGACCATTTTCCTCTTCCCATTCCTTTCTTTATCCTTTCCTCTTTCTTCCTTTGTCCTCTCCCCTTCTTTATTGTCACCACCACTGGTTGGTGGTCTGACTCTACTCTATCTTCAACCTTCATGCTTTTTATCCCTCTTCTTGTGTTTTCATCTCCTAACACGTAGTCTATCACTGTCTCTCCTCGCGCTCCGATATACGTATATTCCCCCTCTTCGTCTCCCTCTATGTTTCCATTCATAATTTCCCATCCTACTTCCTCTAACCTACTCACCAGCTTTCTTCCTTCTCCATTGATCGTTCGGTCCTTCGACCGTCTTCCACCTTCTTTCTCTTCCGCCTCTGTCCCTGCTCTGCCCCCTTCTGTCCCCGTCCTTGCATTGAAATCTCCTCCTATTATGACTCTCCCTTTCTCCCTTTGTCCTTCCATCCACCCTCTCATTTTTTCTAGCTTACTCCCCATATCTCCGTTCACATACACTGCTACCACCGTCCAAACTTCGTCCCCTGCCCTTACCTTCTTGTATATTATTCCTTCCTCCTCTTCCTGCTCCTCCTCCTCGTTCTCCCATGCCATCCCTTCTCTCACTCCCATCAGCATTCCCCCTATTGCCCTACCTTTTTTATTCCTTCTTTTTGCTCCCTGTCTCGTCCACCTGTACCCCTTCGGTAGCCTTCGTCTTATCTTCTCCCAATTCTTTTCTTCTACCCACGTCTCCAGTCCTACTATAACCTCCCATTCCTCTATCTCCTTCCAGAATTCTTCATCCTTATTACCTAACCCTGCCACGTTCCAGAATGCAATCTTCCATTCCTCATTCTTTCCCCCTTCTTTCTTTCCTCTTCTCCCCTCTTCCCTACCCACCACCTCTGTCCCTGCAGCCTTCTCTTCCCCTCTTTTTCTCCTTCTTCCTTTTTGTCTTGCACCCCCTACTGGTTTTTTTCCTGCTCTCCTACCTTTTCTACCTCTGTTACCTCCCCCTCCCCCTGCTCTGCGTCCTCCTCCTTGTCCCTCCCCTCTTTTTTCCTCGTTCTCTTGTCTCTTCCTCTTCCATCCCTCAGCGCTTCATTCTGCTCATCCCAATACCACCAAACTCCGTCAATCCTTATCTTTCCGTAGCTTATTCTTACATCTTTCCCTCTCCCCACTTCCTCCTCCCCCAGCTCGCTCAGCAGCCATTGCATTTTTTTTTCTTTCCATGTTAGGTCATCTTCTATCCTTTCTCCTCTCCCTCTTAGCGCCCCCTTTTTCCTCATGACCTCTTGTTTTGCTTCCACGCTCTCCATTCTCACTTCCAGCGTCGCCTCCCCTCTACCTGTTCTCCTTCCTACCTCCTTCACTTCCTCTATCGTCCCTTGAACTCCCATCCACCATATTAAATTTTCTGCCGTCACCCTCACCGACCCCTTTACCCCCACGCCTTTTATAATCACATTTCTCCTTCTCTCCTCTCTTTCTTTCGTCTCTATCCTCCTTTCCATCTCTTTCAACCTCCTCTCTATCCCTTCTGCTGCCCCCTTCTCCATCCCCCTAACTCCTTGCCCTCCTCCGCCCCTCACCTCTTTTTCTAGCAAGCGTAGTCTTTCCTCCCACTCCTCTGCCTCTCTCTCTCTCTTCTCTATCTCTCCGACCCTTTCCTCTACCTCCTGTATTCTCCTCGCGATGAATGCCCTTTCCTCTTTCCATCTCGCCTCCGCCTGTTTCATCTCTCCTCTTATTTTCCCTAGTTCCTCCCTTACCTCCTTTCCCTGTTCCATAAGTTGTACCTTAACCTCCTTCATGTCCTTCCTCGCCTCCTCCCTCATCTCCGTTATCAACTTCTCAATTTTTCCCATTTGATCCTCATCCTTTTCCTTCTCCTCTGGCGACCTCACCACTTTCCTACTCTTCTGAAATCCCCAGGCCTCCCCCTCCGCCGCCTCGTTTTCTTCCTGTTGCTCCCTCTTTCTCTTCCATAACAAGTTTATCTCCGTTAATCCTCCTAAGCTCGAACTTCTCTCTTTTGACAGTCTTTCCGCGTTCGTTTTCCTGCCCTTTTTGCTCACCGCTTCCAACTCTTTTGCGCACTCGGCAACCAACGACGCGGTGTCGCCCTGCCGCCCCACTGCCCCTTCGCCAATCCCTTTTTTCTCCTTTCCATCATCCATCCTCCGTTCTTTATTCTTTCTGTCCTCTTCCTTGTATCCTGCCCTGTCTCGGTCTCTTGTTTTTCCTTTTCGTATTTTCCCGCCTCACTCTACTACGCCTGACTCTCGCTTTCGCGTTCCCACCGCCCTACTTATCGCAGAGCGCTCTGTCTCTATCTCTCTCTGTCTTCCCTCTCGTTCTTCGTTCCGTCTCTAGATGCCCCCACTGTCCGCCTTTCTATCCTCTCTCACCTGTGCCTCGCTACCTCTTCTCTCCGTCCGATGGCTCTGCCTCCCACCTTTCTCTCTCTTTGACTCACGTCGTACCTCACCTTTTCCTCTCCCCGCTTCGCGGCTTTCTCCGCCGCTATACCTAACCTCTTTCTTTGTCTATATCTCTCTTTTTTCTTTTTGTTATGCTGCACGCGGTTTTCGCTCTCTCTTTCCCTGGTTCTCCCTTTCTTCCTCTCGCTTTTCTCTTCTTTTATCCCACCACTTCTTACCTTTTTACTACTTTTTTTCCACCCTTTCTCTCACTGTTTAGTCACACACATTCGTCACCTTTCACACCGGAAACGGAAGTCCCTATTATCGGTAGTAATTGAATCATTAATGATTATCAAATGAAGATTTTTAAATTCCATGAAACTGAGTAAAGCTAAGGTTGCATTTGATTTTGCATTCCGTATATCTATATTAAAGTCGGCTATTACTATAATATGTAGTATGTTTTCTTTTTCTACTGCTTCAAAAACTTTATTCATATTATTTTTAAAATTGGTAAATGTGGATTTCGGTGATTTATATACTGTAATGATACAATAAATGTTGATTAATAAACCATTTGTAGTCATATAACTATTTTTTTTCGACTTGTGCAATTATGAAAACATTTGAATAAATCAATTAACTTAGTGTTTATGTATGTAATATTTCTAGAAACTTTTTATGCGTTTCCAGAACAATCTTCCCGCTGTAGTGTTGTATACCCTCCAATACTTAAATCATCTTTAGGCAGAGTCCAAGTATCAACAAGACTTCGTATATCACAGCTTCTAAAACTTCTATCCGATTGTATTAAATTGAAATGTTTATTTAAACTCCGAACGTTTTTATACAGAAATAACAGACTGTTTTTATCCTTTTTGTGGTCTTCTCGAAATTGCAAACATAACTTCAAGGGATTCTCGGTTCGTAATCTAAGCATTTCCATCTTAACTTTATCGTTATTATTTACATTGCGCGGTGGTTTATATTGACCGTTAATAAATAATCCATTTGCACGTGTTGCTCTACTAAATGCAACATATAACATTCGTCGATCCATTTTTGGTGTTAAATGTACTAATACATATTTGTACGTGGCTCCCTCAGATTTATGAATCGTTATCGCTTCTGCAGGAGTAAGTGGAAATTGTTTTCTGCATAATTGTATATTTGATGTTTTTGTGAAGTTCATTGTCCTAACAACATGTTCTATTGACGTCAAATTGAGGGGTATATTATCGTGTTTCATTAGTTCCAAACATTCTGACCTTGCGAAACTACCAATTTTCAAATCTTCAAACTTTAAGTAAACTCGTATAGGAACACGAACATGATTCATTGATTCATCAACGTAAAATCCATAGGATATATGTTATAATCTTCCACATGCTCTATTAGTTAAGGGAACAGAGTCAGCCAAAAAACTACTATTTTCGAAATGCAATATTTTTTGGTCGGTGTTAGACCTAATTATATCAACTGGTTGCCACTTTAGCCTAATTTTGAGTTTTTCTACTCTGCGCGAGTAGTATTTGTACCCGTCTGGGCCCTCCCACTCCCATCCCCACTCCTACTCCCACCATGCGGTCACTCCTGCCACTCCGATTTTTCCTCCACCACCGGGCGAAAGATCGGAGTGATGTGACTTTCGGCGAGGGGAGAAGTGGGGATGAGGGGGAGCACCCTGACGAGTACAATTACTTTTTTTGCTGAAATACATAAAAATTACCAAAATTCTACAAATACATGAAACGAAGCAGGTCGATAAATGAAAGAAAAACATGTTGTACTGTTTTTCTTTTTTATTTAATAAAACTTACACGAATTAACTATGATTGATTTTATGCGAATTCTTCTTTACTCCGCGATATCCAGACCGCTCTAAAAAAAATGCATCATTATTATAAATAAATGTATCCCTGTGAATATCAGAGTGATTCGAAACTTACAAGCTTTTCTGCTACCTCGGCTGCAGCTGCCAAAGTCCGCTGACGTCTCGCTTCTGCCAAAACTATTTGTTCCCTACAGATTTGTGTCTCAATTTCGGATTCGTAGATCATCGCATACTCGTTGTTACGCCGAATCTCTATTCTTTCTTCTCCCTCTGCATCTTTAACCTTTTGGAATCTCGTGAAAGGATCTGCCAGCTCTTCTGGTTTTATCTCACAAAAATATTTTACGAATCGCAGGGACGCTGTAAAAAGCCACGATATAAAAATGTACCCATAAAATGTTACATAAACACATGAAACTTGTTGATACTTACGAGCAGGATATTTCCAAAGATATACTCGATGGATCCAGTTAACCTCAGTCAATACCTTTGTAACCATGGCCTCTATGTCGGAGCGACGTACCACTTTTACCCGTAATTCTCCCAGCTCACTCGTCTCCTCAGTATAGGTTGTATACATATCGAATAGCTCAGAATCCGGCACATCCGGAAGGCAGTTCACATAACGCTCGGAATCTAGAAAAAAAAAAATTATGATAATTTATATTAACGTTTTCCCATTCAAAATAAAATATATTTTTCGCTTACTTTGTTTCTCGATGTAAGACATGATTGTAGTGCAGCTTTCATATTCTCACTGTGGAGTTTTGAAGTATAATGAAGCATCTCTTACCAACCACCGGTGACACTCCCCACTCATCACCCGATTCAGCAGCCTTGGAGACGGCGAGTCATTAGTAGAGACAATTCGTCAGCAAGTTTGTAGGAGTTCTCGCGCATGTAGTAACAATGGAATATACGAGGTTCGAAGCAGGGCCATAAATGAAAAAAACATTTTTTACATTTCAATTTAATTTAATTTAACATTTTTCGAACTCTTGTATAATGATTAGTATAAATTCTTAAATTGTAAGATTTTCCATAGCACGAATTAATTTCGCCATTTCATCATCTCCATCTATACGTTTTCTATTAGGTCTCGGCCTTCGTCGCTTCTACGGAAAAAATTATACCATTACCATAGAATTAAAATTATTTTTCTATAATCAATCATACCGTTCTATGTTTTCTATTCCGACGCTTTCTAGGTTTTCGGACAGGCTTTACATTTCTTTGCCTCACTGTGTCGCTCCGCGCACTCATGGCCGATTTAGCATAAGCCATCTTAGCTGATAAGATGTGATGGGCGTCACGCGAGATTAGCGAGCCGTTCTATACGTTAAGAACTGTAACGCAAAGTATATTCCGATGGCTGTAGCGAGTAGAGCAACAAAGCTCCTCCCACTACTCCATATTTTATCGACGCATACAACACCGCTGTGTACATGCGAATCTTCGCTCGGTAAAACTTCCACCTCCGGTGAAATTATTA
>JABSMQ010033284.1:0-13221 GCA_018902145.1 Anoncus sp. PSUC_FEM 10030000 | reverse complement strand
TGTGAAGGATTAAAAGTGAAAGGTGTCGATAATGGGGGCGCGTCATTAGTCAACACCCACGTGTTATCTCTCACCACCAAAATTCTTCACATCATTTCCACAGAATACGAGGACACTCAACAGCAAGTACACACGACACTGAGGAAACACACTGATATTAAACCGGAGGATCACGGGCCTCAGATCGTGGAAACGACGGAGGATAATAGGGAACAGGGTACACTGATTAAGCTCGATAAGAAGAGACGCGATTCCGAGGAGAGGATAGACGAAGAGATTATCATTATTGAGAGAGACTCGAGAGGCAGACTGACTAAAAAGAAGCAAAAACAACCGGAAAAATCGACGAATGAAGAGATAAAAAGTTCGGTCTCCGAAGAAAGTGTCGTGATAGAAGAAATCGAGGAGGAGGAGGAAGAAGAAGTGCGCAAACTCAAGAAAAAACCACTTAAACCAAAACGATCGAAAACAGGCGAGGATGATATTGAGCTCGAAGAGCTCGAAGAATTGGAAGCTATGAGAGACGAGGCTGTTCCTTCCGTACAACCGCTCAATGTTTCGAGTCAACGACACGAAATTGTCGCATCAACGAGAAGCGTCGATCAAGCACCAGGACGACCGGACAGTGATCGTGCCAAATTAACCCTTGACACGGTCAATGCACTGACCGCGGAATATCCGTCGATTCAAGAGAGCGAGATCGATCACGTATTAAAGATCAAACCGGACAGCGGAAAGGCATCGTTGACGATATCTCCTGTAGAGCCATATTCAACGCAGGAAACAACGGTTCAAGCGTCAACCGGTGAATTTCAGGATAAATTTAAACCAACGTCATATGAGGCAACACCGAGTGTCGTGCCGCGTGAGGGCATTCAGATCAGCGAGACACTGCCATCCGAGGCAAAACCATCGAGTTTAATGGCCGAACAACCGGTGACGACGCAGCGTGCCGAAGTCAGCGTTACACTTCGCGAAGCAACGACAATTAGCGAGACACAGGTCGAACAGAGCGAGATAGCGAGCGAAGATTTCATTAGACCAGCCACCGTCACTGCCGAGGACAGTATATTGCCGAAAATTGGTATTGACGTGTACGAGGTACAGGAGGGCATTTCCGAGGATAAGCTTGAACCGCTGAAAACCATCGCGGCAAAGCCAAGAGTCAATATAACGACCAAAGAACCTCTGACGATCGAGGAAGTTCAAACTGAGGATAAACCAGGAAAATATTATCCCGAATTGATCGTTCCTACCGAAGTAGCCACGGAAAGTGTAATATCACAGCGTCTTTTGATCACGGAAGAGACAAACGCTCAGGAGCGAGAGGGTCAATACGTTGCGGGACTTTTACCAACTGGACAACGAGCACAGGTTGGAATTTCCGAAGGTGGCGAAGCACCGGAGATCGGTGATCAACCTATTCAAGAAATGACGGGTGTCTACACGCCCGATCGTAAGATCGATACTTTCGAGGCTCAGACAAACGTCAGTGTACTCGAGAGTTTCTCGGTTTCGACCGTTGACTCGGAGCATCGAGAATCAAAACTCATTGTCGAAGATACCAAGAGAGCGACTGCTGAATTGAACGTAATTGAGAAGACTTCGATAATGACAATGGAAACAATCGCGTCTGAGAGAGAAATCGAGTATGAGAAGGAAGAACGACCGATTGAAAAACTCGCCGATAGTTCGATCTTACCGCTGGAAATTGGTAGTATCTCGAGCACTATTGTTCAAGAATCCGAGGGTATTTACAACGAGGATGTAAAACCTACGGGTGTCATAGCGGAAACGAGTATGAGACCGGAAGAACACGTGATGGTTTCGCAGATACAAACGGCTGATTATCCCGCGGAATTTAAGGATGATCTCAAATACATAACCGAAAGTGGCATAGTGAGCGTTGAACTAAGCGAAGCTAAAATTATACAGGAAACATTGACGCACGATCGCGAGGAAAAGATCGAGGAAGAGATAAAACCGGAAGAACGAATGATCGAAACGACATTCGACAGTGTCAAAGGAATTGAAGTTTTCCAAACGACTACGATCGACAAAGAGGGCGATCTCAAGATTTTCGAGTTACCCGAGAGTCATCGTGGCAAAACAGTGCCGAAGCAACCGGTTGTCTCGTTTCAGATCGAAGAGACAAGAACCGAGGATAATCTCGGTGATTTGTCGGGACTCGTGCCAACAACAGCACGCGCAAAAATCGAGCGTGATAATCTTCAGGAAACCGTGGTCGACGTTACGATCACAGACGAGCTCGTTGGCCATGTGAAAGAGGACAAAGTACCGGATGCGAAAATGGCGGAAATTGGTATCGACGAGATCGAGAGTGTGAGAACAACCGAGATAGTCGTCAACGAGACCGAGGGTGAATACACAGGTGGATCGAAGGTAGAGAGTTTCTTCGCTACAACGGGATTCACTACTAGAGTTGCCGTTGAGCAGCGTGAAGTTCGAACGGAATCACCAACCGGTGATATGGCCGATGAGACACCGATCATCGGTACGGCACAGAGTACACGTGTACCGTTGGAAAGTTTGAGCGTTGGTTTGCAAGAAATGGCCGAGAAAGAGGGTATTTACAGCGAGGATGTGAGACCCGAGGGAAAAATTGCTAATGTCGAATTTACGGAAGCGCGACCGGGTGCAACGGTTTTGGAAGTATTGGCTCATGATTTGGAAAATATTTATTCACCGGACACAAAGCCACAAGATTACACGGCTTCGAGTACAATGGACGGACGTACGATCGCAACGAAATCGGAAATAATCGTTGAACAGAGTGCTGGAAAGATTAGTGACGATATACCGAAAACTGCCAAAGCATTTGGTACACAGGATGCTCTCGATGAACTTGTAATTGTTGAGACTAACGTAGCGGAGCGTGAAAAGCCTAGACTCGAAGATACGAAACCTCTTGAACAGAGTGCCTCGATTGAATTACCTACTGCCGAAAATATCACAATTACCGAAGTCGTGACCGATCAAAAGGAAGAAATTTTTCAACCGGATGAACTGGCAACCGAACGAAAGATAACGATGAATTTAACCTCGTCTCATGAAGTTGCACAAACACGGGAAACCATGATTGTCAGCAATGTGGATGTTCTTGCGAAAGATGTCAAACCAAGAGAAGAGAGCGCCACGTTGTTGCAGAGTGGATTGGAAATTGTACAACAGACCGAAACAACAACATCGGAAAAAGAATCAGTTCTACGGGAAGATACGAAACCAGAAGTCAAGCGAGTAGACGTGAAATTTGCGGAGGGTGAAGGTGTCGAAGTAACGATGACACATCCAGAGGACAAGGAAGGTCCACTTGATGAAAAAATAAGACCAAAGAGCGCCGAGGCATTGGTAGATTTCGAGGCTCAGGGTGTAGCTTCGAAATTTGAGATAACGAGCGATACGGGTATCACAGATTTTACGCCCGAAGTTCCGATCGATGCCAAACCACAGACGACTCTTTTGCCGTACGAGACTGTGATTGCCGAAGAAGTACAAACGAGAGAAACGGAGGCACCATTCACGGAGGTTGTTCCGGGTGATAGAAAAGCCGAACTTGCCTTTGAGATCGGTGAGAGCGTAATTGTTTCGACGGTGACCGTTGGTGATAGCGAGAAAAATCTTGAAGTCGAGGAAAAACCGGAAACCAAAACGGCAACGTTCGATCTAACGAGCCACGTAGTAGCGCAATCCAGCGAGACGATTCCCCACGATGGAGCTAGTGAATTTAACGCGGAAATTGCTCAACCAACCATCGCCATTACCGATCATGTGACTCACCGGAGTCTCATAACTTCGGAAACATCGACCAGTGATCTCGAGGGTATTATGAGTGAATTCGTGAAACCCGAGGAAAAAATGCCCGAAGTAGCGTTCGAGGAAGCTAGTCAGAGTCTCAGCGTGACTCAGACGATTACCTCCGACAAGGAGAAAGATTACGTTCCAATGGAATCTCAGACTGAGCATGCAACAGCGAGTTTCGATGCTCATCGAGTTGCTCAACTCAGCGAAGTCACGACAACCTCGGAAACCGGTGAATTGACGAGCCAAGCACCAAATTCATTCGTCGCCACGAAGGAGCACATAACTTTCGAGAGCAGTGTCATACAGACCGAAGCTCTGGTGTCCGAGAAGGAGAAAGAATTTACGGAAAAGCCGATAATCCCTAGCAACATAGCGAGCATAACAATCGACGACAAAGGTCACGCAACCACTGTCACGGAGATCGAGACTATCGAGCATGAGGATGATCTAAAAAGCTCGGAAAAACCATTGGAAAAAATAGCTATCGTCGATCTAACTGGACATGTTATTGCCGAAATGACGGAAGTTGAGGTTGATTCGTCGGCGGGAAAGCTCGCAGAACTCAAATCACAGACTGCCGCGGCTATTTCGTCGCAAATTCCCATGGAGAGTATCGTGAGAACAGAAACTCAGGCGACAGAGGCTGAAGCACCACTGACCGAGGACAAGAAACCAACGGAAGCATTGGCTGATTTGTCCGTTGTCGAGGGACAGAGCGTTCAAGTTACAATGGTAACCATGGAGGATAAAGAATCCGAGTACAAACCAAAAGATCTACCGGAAACGCGAACAGCTGAGAAAATAATGGCCGGTGGTCACTTGGTCGCCGAAACAATCGAGCACGTTGTTGATTCTACTATCAAAGAATTGTCGGAGGATAAACCGAATTTGTCAATTGCGGCACTCGATCAGATGACATTCAATGCATTGACGAGCTCGCAGGTAAACATTGGCGAGAGCGAGGATCAATTGCTTCCGGATATCAGGCCCGAGGATAAAGTAGCTATGATCGAGGTTGAATCCGGAAGAAATACCGTTACGATATCTCAGATAACAACCGGTGACAAAGAATCGTCATACTCACCGGATATCATGCCCAGTGAGAAACTCGCTGCTCTTGGAATCGATACGACCCATGAAATCGCGGAAACTACATCAGTTAGCGTTGAAGATTCTCTGGGTAGTGTCGAACGTACGAGACTCGATATGGTCAAAGCTTCGTCGACCCAAGAAGTACACAGTAGCATCATCGTCTCACAGGATATTTCGCAGGATCAAGAGAATACTTTTGAGGGAACATTCAAGCCCGAGACGAGAGACGTTCAGGTGACGGTCGAAGAGGGCAAACGCGTAACTACCGTTACGGAAGTAACGTCGGAAGATCGAGAAGAAATATTCAACGGAGAATTTCAACCAACCATGAGAGAAGCCTTGCGGGAATTAGTCTCCGGTGGTGAAGTAGCCGAAAAATCGGAAGTTATACCGAGCCTCGGAACCGGCGAAGTTGAGATAGTAAAACCCGTAACTGCTACAGCTCAAATCGGTCAAAAGCCTTACGAGACTGTTCAGCTGATTGAAGAATTTTTGGGTGAAAAGGAGGAAGAAAGAACCGACAAGAAGACTCCAACGACAAAGGCCCGTGTAGCTCTGGACGAGGAAACATCGGTACTCGTGGTAGAAACTACGACTGCTCAAGATGTCGAAACGGAATTAACGTCAGCGAGTAAACCACGCGAGGAAACAGCCAAACCAGCTGTCGAGGGTAAAGAAGTTGCCCAACAGAGTGAAATAACACCGAGGGAAGATCTCGGCGAGATGACGATAACGAAGCCTGGACATGTAGAGGCAAAGCAGACGCAAGGAACTTTCGAGAGTGTAAAAGTAACGGAATCCATAACTCAGGAGCTTGGAACTGATTTCGAGGGAAAATTCAAGCCGGACAAACGCAACGCGGAAATTACGTTCGTCGAGGGTAAGAGCTTGACGGTAAACGAAGTTGTCGCACAGGACAGTGAAGGAAGCGTTACGATCGCTAGTCATACGGAAAGCATTGCCGAGATAACTCTGACCAGAGTTGGTCAGGATATTGCCCAAAAGACTCAGATATTCGTTGATCAGAGCGTGGGTTCGATCGCACCGTTTGAGAGTGACAAACGAAAGGCGCATCCTCAACAGGACACGTTCGAGCCGGTGATTATTGAAGAAGCGCCAACGGGCGAGAGCGAAGGTTCTTTCGTGGATTATCCAAAATCAATATCTACCAAAGCTGAGGCAACATTCGAAGAAGGTCACGGTGTAACGATCACCGAGGTAACATCGGGCGAGGTTGAGTCAAGTTTGGACGAGCAAAAGATCGCCGAAACGAGAAAGGCCGAAAGTACTTTGGTAACCGAGCGCAGTACAATCGAAACAACCGCGGTAGAATCACAAATTGACGTGCAAACAAAGACTGACGAACGAATATTTGACGAGCAAGTTGCAGTGAGTACTCGGGATACATTTGAGAGTATCAATGTGAGGGAAAATTTGGTCGAGGAGATCGAACAACCATTCGAGGGAACGTTCAAGCCAACAACGCAAAGAGCTAATATCGATGTTCAGGGTGTATCATCCGTACAAGTTTCCGAGATTACGAGCGAGGACAGAGAGGAGACTTTCGAGGGTAAACCAAAACGTCAAGAAGCAAAGGCCAAAGAGGATTACAATTTGTTCGAGACCGTTGAGAAATCCGAGATTGAAGCTATTCAGAGTATGGGTGAAGTGACGGAAGAGAAGCGCGTAACGTCGCAAGCTACGCTGACCCAGACAACGATGGAATCCATAATCGAGACTGTAACGACAACGGGCGAGCGCGAGGATACATTCGAGGGTAAATTCAAACCCGAGGAGCAGAAAGGTGTACCACACATGGATGGTCTGAGTACAGTTGTGATCGAGGAAATCGTTTCCAACGAGACCGAGGACGTTTTGGCTGATGATGACAAGCCCAAAGATCGTAGAGCATTGCCGAATATAAGTGGCAGAGAAGTTGCGCAAAAAACCGAAATCGAGGCAATCACCGATGCCGAGGAATTTGAGAAATACAAGGGACCACAGGCACAAAAGGGTAAACCACAAGTTGACGAATTAACGTCACTCATAGTTTCGCAAACTATGTCCAACGAGACGGAGGAAATTCTCGAAAGTCCAGCAGTTCCAACGGAAAAGAGTCTAAGACCCAATTTGGATGGCAGAGAAATTGCCGAAAAAACGGAGATCGAAATTATCTCGACGGTCGAAGACTTTGCGAGACCAAAAGGACCCGATGCGCAAAAGGGAATTCCCGCTCTCGAGGAACACTCTTCAGTCACAATTTCGCAAGTAATGTCCAACGAGGCGGAACAAGATATGCCGAGTCCCGAAGTTCCTGGCACAAAAACAGCTCAGTCGAATCTTCTCGGTAGAGAAATTGCGGAAACGACTCAAGTAATGACAATGTCGAGTGCCGAAGATATGGCAGAGGCCAAGGCACCCGAGGAACGAAAAGGACAGCCAGCTCTCGAAGAATTATCTTCGATAATAGTTTCGCAGGCGGTATCGAACGAGTCGGAGGAATTGTTGCCGGGCGAGGAAGTGCCAAGCTCGAAAAAAGCTGAACCAAGTTTGTTGGGTCGCGATATTGCGGAAACGACGCAAGTAATAACACTTTCGAGCTTCGAGGAACTCGAGAAGGACACGAAACCCGAGGAACAGCAGGGTAAGCGAGGATTGGAAGAACACTCGTCGATAAACGTTTCGCAAATTATTTCCAACGAAACAGAGGAAACTCTGTCGAGTCCCGAAGTTCCCAAGGGAAAGACGGCTCAGCCACATTTGAGCGGCAGAGAAATTGCCGAATCCAGTCAAGTACAAACGTTAACGAGTGCGGAAGATTTTACAGCTACGAAAGCACCCGAAGGACAACGAGGAAAACCACAGTTGGATGAAATGACATCTCTCATAGTATCACAGACTGTTTCGAACGAGGCTGAGGAAAATTTGCCAAGTGCCGAGGTTCCGGGTGAAGTAACGGCTAAGCCGAATCTTCTCGGTAGGGAAACAGCTGAAACGATTCAAGTTACAACTCTGACGAATGCCGAAGATTTGCCAGCACTCATAGCACCCGAGGAGCAAAAGGGAAAACCTCAATTGGACGAACTTTCGTCGATCGTAGTATCACAGGCTCTTTCTAACGAAACTGAACAAGTTTTAACGAGTCCCGAACTTCCGAGTGCAAAGACAGCGACGACTAATCTGTCGGGACGTGAAATAGCACAGACCAGCGAAGTAACGACCGTATCAAACACCGAGGAACTTGTCAAATCGAAAAAACCCGAAGAACAACGAGGAAAACCACAATTGGATGAATTAACTTCTCTAATCGTTTCACAGACTGTTTCCAACGAGGCTGAAGAGAATCTACCGAGTACCGAAGTACCCAGTGAAGCAACGGCAAAGCCTAATCTTCTGGGAAGAGAAACGGCCCAGACAATTCAAATAACGACTGTCACGAATGCCGAGGATCTTGTAGCTCCAGCGGCACCCGAACAACAGAGAGGAAAGCCACAATTGGACGAGCTTACGTCGCTCATTGTATCACAGCCAGTGTCTAACGAGGCTGAAGAATTTTTACCATCTCCCGAAGTTCCGAATGTCAAGACAGCAACGCCGAATCTTTCTGGACGTGAAATTGCCGAGACGAGTGAAGTAACGACCGTATCGAGCACGGAGGAACTTGTTAAATCGACAAAACCCGAAGAACAGAGAGGAAAACCACAATTGGACGAATTAACATCACTGATCGTGTCGCAGACTGTATCTAACGAGGCTGAAGAAAACTTACCAAGCGCCGAAGTCCCCAGTGAAGCAACGGCGAAGCCGAATCTTCTGGGCAGAGAAACAGCCGAAACTATTCAAGTAACAACTGTGACAAATGCCGAGGAACTTTCAACACCCGCAGCGCCCGAAGAACAAAAGGGAAAACCTCGTCTTGACGAGCTAACGTCGCTCATAGTGTCACAAGCTCTGTCCAACGAGGCTGAGAACGTTTTACCGAGCCCTGAAGTTCCGAGTGTCAAAACAGCAACGTCCAATCTATTTGGTCGTGAAATAGCCGAGACGAGTCAAGTAACGACGGTATCGAACGTCGTGGAACTCGTTAAACACAAAGAACCCGAGGAACAACGAGGAATACCACAATTGGACGAATTAACATCTCTCATAGTTTCACAGACGGTTTTAAACGAGAACGAGGAATCACTGCCTGGACAAGAAATTCCGAGTGAAAAGACGGCGCAGGCAAATTTGTCAGGACGAGATATCGCGGAAACTTCTCAAGTTTTAACACTCACGAGTACCGGAGAATTTATCATGGACAAAAAACCCGAGGTACAGGAAGGCAAGCGAAACGTTCAAGAATTCTCATCACTGAACGTATCTCAGGTAGTTTCCAACGAACAGGAAGAAATTATGCCGAGTCCCGAAGTTCCCAGTGAGAGCACAGCAAGACCTAAGTTATTCGGACGCGAAGCTGCCGAAACAATACAAGTGACGACACTGTCAAGCGCCGAGGAACTTTTAAAACCAAAAGCACCCGAAGAACAGACCGGAAAGCCAATTCTCGATGAACTATCGTCTCTCAACGTATCGCAGATACAGACTAATGAAGCTGAAGATGTTTTAGCGACTCCCGAAGTACCAACGGAGAGGACAGCTCAGCCAAATCTATTCGGCCGAGAAATCGCTGAAAAGAGCGAAGTTACGACGGTAAGAAATGCCGAAGAATTACCAAAGAGTGAAAAACCCGAGGGACAACGTGGTACCACGGAAATAGAGGAAATGAGCACAGTCACGATATCCGAAGTTATTTCAAACGAGACCGAGAGAGATATGGCTGTCGAGGAGAAGCCAAAAGAGCGCAAAGCCCTTCCTCATGTCTCGAGTATCGAGGTGTTGGAAACTACGGAAATTTTGACTGTCGTGAATACGGAAGATTTGCCGCAGCAGGCTGCACCAGATACGCAAAAAGGAAGACCAAATCTCGAGGAACTCTCGTCTATTTCGGTTTCCGTAATAACGCACGGTGAGTTCGAGGATATTCTCGCGACACCCGAAGAACCAATCAAACAGATCGCCGATACAAATTTGTCGGGTAGACAAGTTGCGGAAAAATCACAAGTTTTAACGAGCACGACAACGGAAGAATTGCCAACGGAACAACAGCCCAAGAGCAAGAAAATCTTGCCCGAACAAATACCTTACGAGAGCTTCGAGCAATCCATCCAACAGTTGCAAGAGAGCGAAACGAATCTTGCACCCTCGAAGAAAGTACCATCTGGCCAAGCTGAGATAGTTTTTCAGATCTCCGAGAGTCTCGGGGTTTCCGAAGTTACGAATCTTGAGAAAGAATCGAAAGAAGTGATAAAGGGCAAAGCCGATGAAGTTAGTGCACAAGCGGATGTGATAGATCGTGGTGTGGCGACAAAAGAGGAAGTACTTCCGGAAAGCGTTGCATCGGAATTCAACGTTGAGAAGCCAGAAACGAAGAGAGCGCGTCAAGTGGACGAAGAGAATCGGAGCGTTATAGTGACGGAGCTTCAAGCTACCGGAGAACAAGAGTCAGAATTGCCCGAATCCGTAAAGCCATTCGCTAAATTGGCCAATGTCTCGTTCGAGTCTGATCATCTGAAGCGTATCATCGTCGGTGAGTACAACACACACTTAGGGGATATATTGAGGTAGAGATTGAGTTATTCGTGCCGTATAAAATGCGATATTCGTGAGATACGATTGTACGGGTGATCGGCCCGTTTCGGCGAATCAGAAAACCGGCTGTGGTTTTTTCCGGCTCTGAGGCCTACTCGTAAGTCTGCGTGTAATTCGTTAATTTACCAGAACAAGCGTTGTTATTACCCCCCGATTGTTGGCGTTAAATGTTAGATTTGGTTTTTTCATCGTTGAGAGTACTCCGAGAGAAATCGTAATTTTCATAGTCCTTTCGAGGGCGATAGGCTGTATGAAAAAATGAACGAAGAGAGTAATCCGTCAAACGGACTCATGCGGGTAAGTAATTTGTACAGATCTCGACACGACACGCGATTCATTACAGAACATTCCACACTTTAGACGCTGCACGTATGCCATTGAATAACTATAATTTTATCGGTGAATGATACACCGAGATACAAAAACGAGCATTGACAAATTATGTTCGCGCTCCTAATGTACCCAGTATTCACCAAAACAACAGCAGCATATTAACAGAAATCACCGTAACTTGAGCATTATTACCTGGTAGTGTTTTTTTTCCCCCGTATACAGGATGATTCAGGATCGAGGTGCTTCGGTGGAGTTTGGTATAACGAGTGTAAAGATGTTGAAGACAACAGATGAGGGTTCTCTGGATTTTCAGTTTTTAACAATCCTCATATTGTCCTTTCGTACGTTTATTATCCTCATATCGTCTTTTAATACGTTTATCTCATCAGATTGCGTCACTAGACTGTAAGAAACGGGTTAGTGCATTCCATAGGTAAAATTACATTTATAAAGGTTGCAATACTAAATGTGCACAATCGATTAAAAATCGTTTGAAGATTGAACGCTCTCTATCTTCTCATTAATTTGTGGCGACTTTTTTTTCGCAAAAAATTCAAATGTAGTTAGTTATAAAAGATCAAGCAGTACCACAAGTAAAAATATAATTGTGACCATTTGATTGGGTAAACTTTAAAAAAATTGTAAAGCGATATAGCCGGTCTATTTTGTAGAAAAATAAAGTTTTGGAGAATATCAAATGGATAATTTATTTAAGATAAGCCTGCAAGTGATATTGAATCTAATGTTTATTCAATGCAAATAACACTTGCTATCTGAAGATTTTAAGACTGAAGATAATCTAGGGATTAAACAAATATTCAGTAAGAACGAAAAGATTTTTCCAATTGAGGCAGTTTTTTTTTATGAACTCAGCTACTTTTTTTTCGATAACGTCTTCAATGCTTCCAATACTTTACCAGTTCAGAAAAAGTTATGTCAATTATTTTATATTTTTTTAGAAGCGAACCGTTCAGGGGATACATTTTTTTTTCATCACGTAAGCTTATCGTGAAAACTATTAGTCGCTTAGAAAGTGTATGGGGAACATAACACTTTCCTTTTCATACACTTTCCAATAAAGATGTAATCGTAATTTTGGGCCTAATCGAAATACTATTTTCAACCAAAAAATATTCAAATTTATCAGTTTTACAAACAACACTATTTTTATGTGACTGCCAGTTTTACAGAGTATTTTAAAATTGACGCACACTTTTTATAGAAATCGCCAAGGTTTTAAACAAAAAAAAATCAGCGCAACGATAAATAGTATAGAACAGACCATTCATTTATTTGTGTTTCATTTATTTCGCAATGGAACAGTCGATGCTGCCGGTCTGGTGATTTTTGCAAAATCTGTATATATTCAGGAATTATTTGTAATATTGGGAGCGAGATAAAAAAATATGTTTTTCGTCATACATTTTGGATATTTTTGGCTGAAAACGGTATTTCCATCAGAGCTAAAGTTATGACTACAACTTTTATTCGAATTCGATTTTTTGAACAATTTGCGCGATATGCTGGCATGAAAGGAAAATATATCACCTAAATGGTTCGCTCAAAAAATTGGTAATATTGATGTATTTTGTTTCTGAAGTTTTACAATAAACTGGAAAACAAATAAATATATCTAAATGTTCTTCGAAAAACATTGGCCGGCTTGAAAATGCCACAACTAAGAAGTCTCAACTGTCACGAGATTTACAAATTATCGGTGTGCAAGCGCAGCCTATACATTCACTGAATCCCCGATTTATATCCAGCAACCAAAAAACCTACAAAATAGACCCATGAAAAAAATTGCGCATAGTGACGATTAAACTATAAAATGATTGATGACGGTCCATTGAAAAATGAAGTGACATCGATAGTTGCTCTCTTGAGCTCCGGCATACTAAGCCAGAGGGGCCTCTTCGGCACATAGCCTCTTCTGTTCTTCGAGCTTGAAAGCCCCCATGTGCAATGCTCGGAGATTTCCAGTAGAGATTTCCGCACTGTACTCGAAATCACGTTGAAGTGATTCTTCAACATGCCCAAGCTATGATCAGCGTAAAAAGAGTAATCGATGTTCATAAGCATGTGCATTTTATTGAACTGGGAATCCCTGAGTATAATGACTATACGAAAGTCCACGAAAACTGATATCTATCACGACCGCACATTTCCGAATGTTTTTATCGCAACGATTGAAATTTACGTACACGCATCAATGAAAATTTCAATCGTCACTTTTGTACTCACCAATCCTGTCTCCGTTTTCTTTTTTTTTTTTTTTTCGAA
>JABSMQ010022193.1:0-13547 GCA_018902145.1 Anoncus sp. PSUC_FEM 10030000 | reverse complement strand
ATTAACAAATATAATAATACAATAATAATACAATAATCAATAATGAACAATAAATTATAATACAATCTTAAAAAAAAGGTTTATTAATTACTAATATTATCGTGTTTTCAATAAAACTACATTAATTATCGCTTACCGACAAAAATAATTGACAATCGGAAATTATGTTGATCTGCTATTTTTCTTATTTCTTCAATCTTGCGTGAATTATTCTAAAAAATATTCCATTTCATGCTTCAAATTGAAGGAGTCGTTCATCCCGGTTCTTTCTGTAAATAAACAAATCAAACGCAAGAGTATCCGAGAGTAAACTTAATCGTAAGTGAAGTAAATCCTTCAAATATCCATATCACTACAAATAGTGATACGGCGTCATTGTACATTCTATGTGGATCAGAGTATATATAATTATGTACATATGCAACGAAACAATTTTTTTAATATTTTAATATTTCTTTGTACACAACATTTTTTGTGTAAATTTTTTTTTTATTGCTTTCTTTAGTATCGAATGTAAATTTTCCTTTCCCATCAATGAATACTTTCAAATTTTCTTTTGTTCTAACTCTTGATAAAGCAACATATAATTGACCATGACTAAATACTCTGTTTTTAAGATATATTCCAACTTTTTCGAACGTCTGCCCCTGTGCTTTATTAATAGTCATGGCGTAAGCCAATCGAATAGGAAATTGCTTTCGAATCATTTTAAATGGGAATTCATCATCTGAGCTTATTACTTTTATTCTTGGCAATAAAACATTCTGACCTCTGCATCTACCTGAAATTATCCGTGCAACTAATAAATTATCCATCATTTTTGTTATTACTAATCTTGTCCCATTACATAAGCCATTATTGATATTTAAATTTCGTAATAACATTACCACTGCTCCATTTTTTAACACTAAGCTGTGTGGAGGAAAACCGCTGGGAGTTATGCTATTCATATATTCTACTGGAACTATATTTTGTAACTCTTTCTCATCGCTATCGTTCATGTCTATACTTAAATAGTGTCTAGCCTTACCTTCTAATTTTTCAATTATTTCATTATTCATCTCAAACACATCTGAATTTAATGGTGCTAAAATTGCATAATTATATACTTCCGTACATTTTTTTAAAATAATTTCATCATACACTTCACTAACTATATTTTTATTGACCAATAATTCGTTTGGAATTTCGATTAGATCGCTTTCGCTTTCAAAGTTCTTATTTATACTCCCGTTCCCTACGTTTAATAACCACGTTATGAATTCTTTTTGATTCTTATCTACTCTTTGATTAATTTTCAATTCTATACACTTAAAAATTTTCCACAAATTGCTATTTTTAATACATTCTTCTACTATTCTCGTTCTGTTACCACGTTTTACTACCGGTAGTATCTGCCTCCAATCTCCGGATAATAATATCAACTTTCCACCAAATGGTGTTCTATTCTTCATTAAATCACGCAAAAACAAATCTATTGCTTGTAAAGCATATTTTGGTGACATAGTAGCTTCATCCCATATGATTATTTCTGATTTTCTTATGAAGTTAGCATGTTTAGAAGAACCGTTCACATTACATGTTGAAGTTTCATTTAGCAACATTGGTAATTTGAACATTGAGTGAACAGTCCGTCCCCCTTTTAATAAATTCGCTGCTATTCCTGTTGACGCTATTGAAATAACGCCTCTACCCTCACTCTCCATCATCATAATAATAGCATTTAATAGGTAACTTTTACCACTTCCACCTGACCCCTCAAGATAAAAATATCTTTCTTTAATTGAATGATTTCTTACTGCGTCCATAACTGCATTGAACACGACACTTTGTTCGTGATTAAAAGTTTCTTTGATTCTTATAACTTCTTTCTTTAACACTTCAATATTTATTTTTTCTGAATTTAGCACGTCATCACTATTCTCATCACTTGATATTATTGTCTCATCTACGCTTGGTAAACCAAAATGCCCCAACGTAAAACCGTGATGAATTAAGACATCTTCTATGTTTTTCAGTGCTATATTCTCTGCGACAACTGATTTTTTTTTTTGATCAAAAAAAAATTCTTTGTACTTGCTCCAAAGAGAATTTACATTTTGAGGAAAGCAAAAAACACAAATATATCCAAACAACCTGCATAATTCATTAGGAAATTTAAAATGTATAGCTTCATCAAGACACTTCTCTACTTCATCGTCACTTTCTATCAAATTACGCACCTTTGCTGCTTCAGTAAATGTTTTATACGTTACACCTTCATATGTCTTTAAATCATCGAAACTCCGTGATCCTCGTACGTGAAGTAATAATAATCTCAAATTATACCTTTCAATTTCTTTCGGAGTTACAAAATACATTCGGCTTATAACTGGTTTATTATTTCTTGATCTGGGTATCCAATTCTTTTTTACTCGATCGAATACATAATGATTTGCAATTTCTACGTACGAATACTTCCTTGAATTTTCATCTTGTTTATTTAATTGAAACCAAGCGGTAAGCGTTGTATTTTTATGTTCCTCTATTGCTTTTTCTTCAAATCCCTCATAAAAGTAAACCATTTCTTGTCTATCTAGATGTACTGCTAATCGTACAATAGCATGAGATTGTTCGTGCATTTTTAATTCGAGAATCCTATGCATCGCCTCTGGCGGACACACGTATCTCGTCGACAAGTAATGGCTTACTTCATCATATCGACATACGGTTACTTCATTTTCTGTCGTTATTTCTACCAAAGCGCAGTCATGACCTTTATAACAATATTTAAATAGGTATTTTATCCACTGCACTGTTGAACATACTTCGACATTACAATGACAATTTAGATCTAATAATAGGAAGTGATTATAAGGAACAATGTATCCGTTGTTTGCAAGTTTAATAGTATTGCCGCTCTTATAACAAATAACTCTTCCATTATCGGGTCTCTTATATATTGGATACGAGTTATGGCAGAACAGTGTCTCTTCTGAAAATTTTTTAGGAAATTTTTTTGTGCATTTTTTTGTATCGCGATCCATGCAAGGGGAATTAAAATTCTCTTCACCACATGGTCCATGAACCATGAATTTTTTCACTGATTCGTATAAACGCGGGGTTTTTTCTCTATCAGGTATTTCAGCAGAGATTATTCTATCTATTGTTTCGGCATCACGAATAATATATTCTTTTTCTAAAAAAATCAACAGATGTACATGAGGCAGGCCTCTTTTTTGAAATTCAATCACATAAATATATGCAGTATGCGCACCAAATATTTCATCGGAAAATAACAATTTTTTTAGTCTGTTAACTTTCATTTGAAATACACGTGCAACTAAATCTGGGCGATCTGATGCTGATTCACCTTCATTTAAATTTTCTGTAATTTCTGGCCATTTTGGATTGCATGTCATAGTTATAAAAAGTTGTGGTTTTCCATGCTTTTGAACTAAACACATTGCATCCAAATATAGTTGTTGATACGCCCGCGGGCTCGTCTGAAAAGTTGATGGTAATATAACCATTTTTCCCGGCCTAATGATATTATTATCATCTCCTTTTTGCTGTAAATAATCCATTAATCCACTATACATTTCTGATCTTAACGTTTTTTGTTCTTTTCTTATATACTTCAGTCTTTCACCTTCAATTTTGCTCCAAACGTCAACTATGTATTGTTGCGTTAACTTCCCTGCAAGTAAACAAGGATTGAAATGTCCTCTCCAAGATAAACGATAACTGTAATATTGTAATGGCGTTATATTACGATTTCCATAAGCATGTTTCATACAAGTTGTCCAACCTTTTTCACCTCTTGGAAATAATAGAGGATATGTCATTGGATCAACATTCGAACTTAAACTTGAAATAGGTATTGACTGGTCCCCTTTAGGATGTATGCATATATCTCGATCGATCGGTGGTTGACCGTCATTACCCGTAAAAATCAGTGCTACCTCATTGCAAGTTGGGATATTGTAACGATTTTTGTCTAACCGCGAATCACGTTTAATCCACATAAAGATCGGTTTTAACGCTCTATTTTCTATTTCTGCTTTTAGTTGTTCCGTTTTTTCTAAATTGGCCATCATTTTAAATGCATCTGCAAAAGGATTAATGTCTCTAATCAATTTATCTAAATCCTGCAGTAACTTTTTATCACAATTTGAATTAAATTTCTTTTTCAATCGTTCACAATTTGCTTGTTTTGAATCGATAACATATAATTGACCATATTTCCTTTCTGTACCTTCGTCTGGATGCATTGTGAATGTATTATGATAAACCTGTCCATGAATCCGAAACACAAATGGTCCCTTTCCAGCTGGTTTGTCTAATTTGGCTCCCATACTCGCGAACGCAAGAGCATTGTTATAAGAACGTATATTTTCTTTGAAATGCTTACTATATTTAGATTTTCCTATTAATAAATCCTTTAAAATATTAGGATAATTGTCTATTTCTGGTAATTTAATTTTGCCTTTATGACAACACTTACTAAATTTTTTGTCGTATGGTCTTTCTTCACTGAAATTTAATGATTTACAAAAATCACAAACAACATCCATTTTTCCAATGTAATGTTGAACTATCGAATTTTCGTCGATGAAATCAATATCATTTAAGCCAGACATAAAACGTTTTGTCTTCTCTTTACGACTCTTCCTCTTTCTTTTTAATTTTCGTTTTTCTTCAATGATATGAATATCATTTATAGTACTTGAAGAATCAGTGTATACACTCTCATTGTTTGACTCGTGTTCTCCATCTGAACTTTCACTTGTGCTTTTACTGACTCTAATGCTTGTCATTTCACTTTCATCGAAACATTTGCTAGATTTTTTACTGCGCTTTACCGCTGGTGTTTTCGTGTTCCTTTTCTCAGATGAAATCGAATGAATTCCCTCCTCTCTGATTTTTTTTGGATTATGTACGGTAATCGATATATCATTATTTCGACTTGTACCTACTATATTATTAGTCATTTGAATATCACGGGAACGTTTCGTTGATTCTTTGGAACTCATTACTTTCTGTTCCTGTGTAGTCTTTTGCTCGATAGAAATGGAACGAACTCCTGCCTTCTGAATTTTAGATGTTTTACGATTACCTACGGTAGTCCATGTAACGTCATTGGTACTTCTATCTTCTATAATGCCAGTAATTTTATTTACACTCAAGTGTTTGCTCGAATTTTCATTAGGTTTTGTTTTCTGTGTCTTTCCTTTTTTTTTCTCAACAGAAATCGAATGAGTTTCTAGCTCCGGACATTTTGATTTTTTACAATTATCTACTGATGTCAGCGTATCACCATCAATACTTGTATTTTGAATTTGATATTTACCTGACTTTCTACCTCTTTTTCTATATTGTGGGTTTATTTTTTTATTATCTGAATAAATATGATCAACATCCGTCACCTGAGTTGTTATCTTATTGCACGTGTTACCGTTTCTTTCTTTATCTCTGTTCCATTTTAATTCTATCTCTATATTACTTTTTTTTGAAGAAATTTCGATCTTACTAATATTTTGCATTCGCCGCCTCCTATCTTGTTGATTTTCTGCTATCGATTCGCGATTCAAATTATCACTTATATATGGAAAGTGCGTATACGCATTATTAACTAACATTTCGTATAAATGAGATCGAAATTTTGATTCATCATACAAAATCATTGATGGATCTTTACCAAAACTTAGTGAAACCGCAAAAGCGATAGCAAATATTCCACAATCAATAGCATTTCTTTGGCTTTGAACGTTATGAAATACTACTTTCGGATTGAATGGAAATAGTTTTTTCAAATAGATACTTGCAGTTTTTTCTAATGATTTTTTATTTATACTATCATAGATGTGGATCAGATTGTTTTCATAGTATGAACATATCCAATGCCCATCTTTAGTAGATGTATGATCTATTTTAGAGAATTTGTCAATTTTTGTATAAGTGAATAGGATCTGAATGTGTTTTTCATTTCTTTGAATAGGAGTTATCAACTCTGGTAATTGACACAACAAAGTTGTTTGCATTTTAAAACCAGTGTTTTCCTCCAATAGCTCGCATAACTTGTTCATGTGTTCGTCTTCTAATTTATTTGCATGATTTAAAATAATTTGCTTCATCTCCGAATTTAATGTAATTGATTTACTATTCACGCTTGGTTGATCTACCATCTCCATCTTCGATTATGATCTATCACATACAAAAAAAATAACTCAATATTTACTACTTCACCTTTTATTTGTTAATTGTTGTATCACCAATCCTCCGTCGACGTTTAATGATTACTGTCCTGATCCTTCTCCCAACTTCATAGAATATTTCGAACTCTGGTTCTAAAATTGTCAATACACAAAATCGGATGATTATACCGTTATTGTCATTTTTTGCTTACAAAAATATGTATTGTGGATCCCTAATGAACACAACTTAACTCATGTTGCCGTTTCGAAACAACAACGTATCTCCTATAGGGGAGAGTGAGGCAAAGTGGCCACTTCGGCTGCAACTTGGCTAACATTTTTTTTACGGAAAAAAACTTTTAACAGTTTTCCAACGTTCTTAAGATAAAAAATTTCGGAAAATCAGTGAAAATAGTTCATAAAAAAATATATATATGAGGTATTCCACCTCGTTTCGAACACATTTCAATTCATCTAGAATTCTCACGTCACCAATATTATCTCCACCGGTTGGTAAAAATAATATGTAATTTTGTATCTATAGCAAAACACACTTGTATCCTATTTTTACCGGTTCTATCGGACATTAAAAAAAATTACAAAAATTCTTTCCAAGGTCAAAAAGTGTTCATTATTCAAAAGAAATTCTAGTTATGTAGCGGTTGTTTTAACCCCTTAAACTCGTAATTTTTGACAAAAGCGGCTCTTTCTAAAGAAGCTGAAACTGAATTTCTTTTTTTAGTTAATAATCATACAATTATGTGTTAATAAAAAAAAATCAAGAAATAAAAAAATAAAAAAAATGAATGAGAGTGTGATGGTCATGGGATGATGATAATATAAATGGGTATTTTTTTGTTGTTTTTTTATGTAATATTTTTCATCGAAAACTTCGATGAAATTGATGTAGAAAACGTCACCTATCATTTATATCGATGATCAATATTTTCCGAGGTACTGATTTCTGAACATATAAGTAAATAAATATTCATATGATTTATATAGTTTATTACCTGTAATTTTCAAACTTCCTTGTTTTAAGCGTTTTGTTATTGCAAAATCGATTTTGTATCCTCCGGTTCTGAAAGAGTTAATGTCCTTTTAATAAAAATATTTTCAAATATTATTTTCATTACTTTGCGTCAAGATGCAAAAAAAGATAAAGATAAGGGATCTACTTCATTTTATTGAAATTCAATTTATTTTAATAAATAGCGAACGTAAACGATTTTCAAATCAACATTTACCGAATCTGTCGAAATATGCAAAATGACACAATTGAAAATAAAAACATTGTCTTTGATCCAAATAAAATATATTTAAGTAACTACTTCGAGATAGCTTATCAACTCAATGAATTATTAGCGGGTATTTAAAGTTTATTGTCTAAAAATTTCAGACGAAATTAGAAAAAAATGGCATAACTTTCGATACATACCTGACGTTACCTACGTTACGATAACTTTCCACTGTAATATTTTGCATACCTTGACGTCATGTAGATAATGAATTACTAAATGATATATGCTAAAATATATCCACTTACGTTATGAGGAATCATCCAGTCACCTTGTATCCAATTCTGCGTATTTTTAGCTAGAACTGCCAGTCAATCAATCTCAACTTCATATGTTTGTCAAATTCACGTTAGTGCGTCATTTATTTATCCATATGACTTGACAATCTTCAGATAGTAGTATATATATATATCAATCTGTCATTGGATTATAATCGTGCTAACTCCAACCATGCAAGATCAAAATACTGTATATTTTGACCTCTTGAACACTGCCGACGCTGCATTTGGACGATCCCTTTGGTCGCACGAGGTTGTTAGTCAAACTATAGGTAACTGGCGAATATTATTAAATGTTCCTAAATATTATGTGAGCAACAACTTCCATGGTATTTCAGCTACTTAATTGTACCTGATCGTTCGAAAACTACGTAAATGTATTTCATGCACATACTATTTCGTTACTATAATCGTGCGAAGTTTCATCGACTCATTTTCTTCCAAACACATTTTTTTACCGTTTGTCCCTAGCAACCTCAAATCGAATTTTAGTTATGATAAAATAACTTACTATTCTACGATTTATTCTTTTTAATCGAATTTATTTATGCTTTTCAATCGTAATCAAACTATATAAAAAATCTACAAAAAAAAATGTCCACACACTATTTTTTGAGAATTCAAATACAATTTTCGGTTACCAAGAAATAAAAACCTATAGTCTCTTCTCTTACACGGAAATTTATAAGGTTCTGAAACTTCGTACGATTGCCGTAAACGAAGAGTACTTTCACCTTAAACGATCTGTGAATATTATCGGTGAAACTGGTAATCGGTGAAACTGCCATAGCTTGACATGTGCTGCTGTACCAAAATTTTGTACACATCTCAGATAATAAATGTAATTTTTTTTTTTTTAATCTAAATTGATACGACAATTTATATATTATCAATTTTTCTACAATATTTTATATCGTTCTAACCTGATTATATGTTTACACATTCCAATAAAACTTTATAACGAAGTCTTAATGATGAATGCGATTTTGACGATTTTTATTGACGATTTTTGAAATTCTGAATACCCTGAATAGATTTCGTTAATCGCAAAGATAACTCGTTCACTGTTGGATGTGCAACACTGATCAAGATACAGCTTGATAGTGGTCGATATCACCAAGATTTTGGATACTCCGAAAGCACTGCGCAAACGGAAGGATTAGCTTTTTTCAGAGCAAGAAATGTAAAATCTTGTGATGCTACTAATACACATCTGCTACATTTCTTAATGCGTATAATTTTTCACACAGAGTTCATGTACAAATGCATTACGTAGAACGATGTTAGCTTTCGAAGAAACACGTATCAAAATTGCTTCGAATCATTCTCTATCTGCATCAGTAGGGAATAAATCTCCATCTTCGTCTCAGACCACAGAAAATACAGATAAACGGAAACGCTTAGCAAAGCAGAAAGAAATGCAGGATACTTGGAAACGTAATCACGAAATGAATGGCGATAAAAAGATGAGTAAATCCGAGTAAAGATTATTAATTTAGTAATGATACGATCACATCTTACACATGGGGAATTAATGATTTTCAAGGTCCTGTGTTAAGGGATTACGCGACGAATATTCCCAACCAAAAGTGAGCCTCGGTGAGAATATTGAATACTCCGCTATACGATAAAAATTTGAAAAAAATCAATCATAACCAAGATCATAAAACAACTCGTTTTGAATAATAATAATAATAATGGCAAAAATTTGTTTATAAATTGTTTAAACAAAAATGTATTAATAAATTGTTTAAACAAAAATTTGTTAATGAATTGTTTAAACAAAAAATTGTTAATAAATTGTTTAAACGAAAATTTGTTCAACAAATCTCTACTAAATTTTTTTAAATTTCATATGAAATAAATTCATTGATTTTTCTGAATACATGTAAATTTTTTTTAGAATCTTCTGCTAACTTAAATATTCCGTTTTCCAAAACTTTTTAAGACTCTATTTATGAAACTATTTGTTCGATGCCTCTAAAACTTCTTCAGTGTATTGTATAACTATTTTATGAAAAGCTATTTAAAATTGAGGACTTTTGATCCATTTTTCAAAATTAAAAAAATTCGCAAAAACCGGTTTTTGAAAATCCCCGAAAATTCGAAAAAAATGCACATGTATTCAAAACAATCAATGAATCAATTTCATATGAAATAAAAAATTTAGTAGAGATTTGTTGAACAAATTTTTGTTTTTAATTAATTTATTAACAACTTTTTGGCATTATTATTATTCATAACGAATTTTCGTATCATCTTGGTTATGATTAATTTTTTCCAGATTTTTATCTCATCGCGAAGTATTCAATATTCTCACCGAGACTCACTTTTGGTTGGGAATAAACGTCCCGTAATACCTTAACCACTATTTCTGCGAACATTCATACATTTGTATTTTTTCTGTTATAGAATATCTTTTACTTTATTGTTTCCTGAGTTCCGTCTACCTTCCGCGAAGAAAAAATTTGTTACCGATTTATGTCGAAGACTTTCTCCATATCACTGTCCATCTCAGAGTTTTTGAATCCATAGTTTTCCCTGGGGCTTTGGGCGAATGTCGGGACAGAGTATGGAACTAGAATGATCCATGGCTCAAAAAATAAATTCTCATTCTTTAACACTGCAACTTATGATATTTTCACATTTCTGATTAAATATTTTAATATGAAACCTATAATTACTATTGTTTAGATTTTAAGAAGGCAATAAATTTATCTATGTCCTAATTTACCTTTTCAAAAAAGTAGTTTTTCAAATATATCTTTTTTGAAACATATTTAGAGCATAAAAAAAAATTTCCATATTTGCTTCACCTTATAACATTTGGCCCTCTATGAGCCAGTTGTTTCGAACAGTTTTGGCTTACTAATAGAGAAAGCTTTGTTGATCAACACTGATGATCATGACGAAAATTCCATATAAAAAAAAAAACTCCTCAAACAGGTAAACCATCAGCCATTTTTTTCGAAAAATTAAAAAAATCATATTAAAAATGTTTCATTTTTCGAATAATTACTAAATTATCTTTTCGTTATTCGTATTGATGAATCGTTATTTTTTTAAATGGTTCTAGACATTTTTCGAAACTGTGAACCCCATAAGATCCAAACCTTTTTGCTCATCATCGCAACATTTAGTACCAAACATGCTTACATGTCACTTTTTTTCGTGATAAAAAACGTTTCCATTTATTTTTTTCAATGCTATAGCGCATAGTGTTCAATGATTGTCTGATTGTACTTAAAATTTGAATTCGATTGCTGAAAAATTGCGCAGGTTAGAACGTTAACTGAATCTTTTTAGAAAATAAAAAATTACATACAATTTGAACAAATTTTAAATCTTTACGACAGCTATATCAAACAAAGGGGATGGCAGCTTTACTTATATCTGCACCTTTAGCCCTATATCTTTTACGTCATTCCGATGATATTGGAGTTGGATTTTTTTAAATTTATCAACCTCATCACATACACACATAACGCATGCACGCACGCACGCGCGCGCGCACACACACACACACACACACACACGCGCGCGCGCGCACGTACGCACGCACACATGTACACTTTCGAATTCTCTATTTCTCATATACCTCGTGGGTCCAATGGAAGTATACACCCTCTAATCAAGTTCCCACTAAAATACACACGTTTGGTGCGCGCGGTGGATACTTTCACTTTATCCGCCCTGTATTTTATATCATGAATTGTGACATTTGGTATTCGAAATATCGATGTTCAATTCTACAAATGTCAGAATTTGATGAAGCACACAACCATTAAAATGGAGAAAAAAGAAGACATCGTTAACGGTTAATCAAGTTTTAAGCAAGCTATAGTTTGTACGATTAATTAAAATGTTCGTTCATTAATATATTCTACTGTTCGTTCATCAATAGATTCAGATAAATTCGATGAAATATTAATCGCTGCATTGGAACGAGTCCTATCCGCGATCCGTGATGGCCCTCCCTACCCACCAGACATTAAGTTAATATAATTTCATTTATATTATGTTACGTTATTTTCGTTATTTACCGTACTAAATACTCGATCTACTACACATTTTTCTTTCAGCATAACATAGAATAATACATCCAAGTAATATCTTTGATTTTTCTTTCATTCAGAATTATTGGTCAAGAAAACGATTTCGTGAATGTTGATATAGAAAAAGGAAGTTCATAAGACGAAGAATATTCAAAAATAAACAAAAATTATCATTATACATATGTATATTCATAATATATAATTTACAAAAAAAAAACACGTCAAACTGATTTTTTTAACAAACTAATAGGTTAGAATGCGGTTACCGGCAACACTATGTACATTTTCTCGATTTTCGCATAAACCCCGGCCCCGGGGTTAAGTGCAACACGGAGGTGAGGTTAAATACAATACCCCCGCTCCGACCGTCCTTACCTGCTGGAACATCGAATGCTCACTGGATGCACATACGAAATTCGATGTTTTTCGAAATTTGCTTACAATTTCGAAAAAAAATGACGTACACTTTGAAATGATGACGAATGTTGGAGAAAATAAATAAATTCAAGCAAGGTGTTCCACATCGTCCTAATTTCGATGCAATGACATTATCTCGGCCTGAGTCGAGCACTGCGTTGCTACCGCAGAGGCTGTTTCACCCCGAGGGTGAATTTATACTTCGATAGGTTATTTGAGAGACACACAGGAAAATTATAGGCAACATAACGCCTCAAATTGAACCTTATAAAGGTTCAATTTTCTATACACTCACGGGCCTATCCATTTCGTAAAATTATTTAACGGTAGTCACATTTTTTGTAAAACGATCTTTTTTTACTCGATAGGGACAAAAACTTAAATTTCATCAGCAATCAATTCAGAAACGTCCGACGGTGGACATTTTTTTTCGAGCACATTCGTAGCATCACAAAACGAATACACACTAGGCTTGGTAGCACTCTGCAGATGCTACAGCGATAAGAAAATCGAGTGTTGCACGTTAGCCGTGTCCCAGGTAACCTCAGTCTCACCTACCAAAATATTTTATTGCTCTTCATCCGTGGGCCATTTTTTAGTGGTAAATCGTAAGAATCTGAGAGAAGAGCATAATTGCAAAAAAATAACCATTCAGGAACCGCCGAAATGTACAAACTCAAAATTTTATTAGTGAGCTACTAAAATCACATACTAAAGAGTGAGTATTGTCCCGAAAGATATTCCATCTACAGTGGAAAATCATTTTTGATAATTCATTATTTATTATTCTCAATAGCGAATTAATAACAACCTAAAAAATTTAGAAACTATTTATTGTTCGATATTCAATGTGCTTTATCGTTCTATGCGCATAGAATGATGTACATTCGGCAAATAAATACGCTGATATTAACCCAGAAATGAGGTTTTTCGCGTGTCCTCGTCTTGCAACCGATGGCGGGAAAAGGGGGGTCATTTTCAATCACAAGTAATACCATAAAAATGACATATTCTATTCACTCAATTTGTTATTTCAAACACGAATTTAAGGGAAATAAAACAGTTCTTTTCATAACATTTATTTTTTTATATTAATTTTGGGAACATTTGAAATTTCTTAAAATCTAATTATTATCGATTTTGAGAGAGGATATTTCTGCTTTTAAAATGTAATATCAACGTTATTTATCGATATAAATCCAAGTTCCGGTAAATTAACAATTACGCTTTTACGGAAAATTTTATATTCGACAAAATTTCATTTATATGCATCATAATTAAATATTTATTTATGATGTACATATATATTTTATATAAATAATT
>JABSMQ010011101.1:0-13552 GCA_018902145.1 Anoncus sp. PSUC_FEM 10030000 | reverse complement strand
TTCATGGCTTACTGGACACTCATCGAAGAGACTCACTCTGCCACTGCTTTTTTCCTAGATTGAATGATCCACATGCTAGTTCTGAATAATTCACGAATCTAGGATTAACGAAAACCTGCAGCACCTACGTCAACATTGCTGCCTGGTACTTCGGACAGTCCACAGAGAATTTACCCCTCGATTGATCAGCCATGCCAAATCCTTGCTCGTTCATTCCCCGACCAAAGCCTGCTTCGCCCTAATGCCCGATAATGCAATTCGTCAATTAGATCCAGATCAGGCGGGGCTGATAGGGAGAACGAAACGAAAGGGGTTCTCGTGAGAGTCCAGACTGTGAAGATGAAGGAAAACATTGAATGAACGTGAGTCGATCGACGAAGAGGCAATTACTTATATCGCTTCGGATACTCCACTACTCCTAGCCAATCCTCAATACCACTCGAGCCAATTCTCTCTCTCTCCATTGTTTCCGCGATTTTTCTATACTCTTGAAAATCCCTAACCCTCAGAGGATTTAGCCAGGCATCACATTGGCACGTAGTGAAGTTTTTCTCCCGTGATCTTCACGTGGTACTCACTCCTTTATCTGATCCCTTTCCAAACAGCATACGCAGTTAACACGCAAACCCATCGTGACTTTGGCAAACAAGTGTTGTTCTAACAGTGTTAGGTCAAGTACGGGGCAAATAACCAAGGATCAAATGATGTTAGGATGGAGTATTGTTGTTGTTTGTGTTCATCGTTCTGGGGGTCTTTATTTATTTTTCCTTTTCCTGGTGTTCTCTCGCTTCAGGGGTGTGTAAAATGATGAAGGTACCAACGCGGTTACTCGAACCAATTTCATCCGCCAATTTCATTCCTCGATGATACCCCAGGCGGGTGAGTGCAAGGGGGGTGGTAGTATGTTGGTATGAGCCAGCTTTGCTGGTCCTTATGGCATTGTCCTCCTAGTTTTTGTGTACAGTGAGCAGACCGGGGGCATAAATGATTCAGAGACCGGGGCCGTGTTGCATACTTAATTTCCTCGAACGAGGGTTTGATTAAGCGGGCAATTCGACTTTTACTTAGGGATAACGATAACGAACTATCTGGTGGTATATTCGCGCATGATTTATTCATGATCCTGGAGGGAGACGGAAATAAAAGCCTCGTTTTTTCTTCGGTACTGTAGCAATGATAGATTTTAGATATAGCCTGAACTGAATTTAGTTGAGAAGCAATTTTTTTTTTCTAATCGATGAAGAGGATCGCTACTGAGTGAACTATTTTTTGTTGACCTCCACTCCCGGATTTTTTTTTCGGTTCTGACGCTGCATTGAAAGATGCAATTCGTGATATTTGACACAATAACCAACGAAGAAAATTCCATGCGAAGTATCCATCGATGAATTTGACAAATTTCAAGCTGCATATGGGAGCCGGTGGAAATCGTGTTCTCGTTTTACACTCGATTAACGGCTGTCTCTTGATTTTCAGCGTAAATTATCTGGAAAATCCCAGCGATAAAATATTTGAAATTTTTGGGGCAACAGGCGGATGAAATTTTTGTCCGCTTTTTTGCGACTAAATTTTTGCAGGCAAAATATGACAATTTTTCATGTACATATAACTGCCTCATCGCGTTCGAGTGTAATGCCGAGAGGGGTTATAAAGATCGAGGAAACGGTATACACCGCATATATCACTTATTACACGGGATCACGGGCATTTATTCACATGACATTTTTGTCATTAAACTTTGTAGACTTTTTATCATCATGATTGATATACGTCGTATGTTGTGTGCTCGTTGTAACTATATTCCATCGAGGACGAAGAACAGCAGGGTATAACCTGGTAGACGACAACAACTGTCAAACTCTCAGAGTTTCGTTCGCGAGATCTCATATACGATTGGTCCGTCATCGTCGACCAATCACGGGACGAATAAAACGGTGACAATCATTCGATATTTCGATACAAATAGATCGAACTTCGATACACCAACTTTTTAGGAGTGGACTAGGGAACGGTGACGCGCGCTAACGCGCGCGAGCGGTTTCTTGGTAGCGCTACAGCGCTCTGGTCTATTATTTTCTTCTATTATTTATACCTCAGCCTCCAACCGACAAATCACAAGACGAATGAAAAGCTAACAATCCATCTCGAAAACTTCGATATTTCGATATTCAATTCTCATAAAGTTTATTTTTATTTTTGCCCTTTTTTTCTTTTCAATATTTCCACCTCATCGGTTGCGTGGCGTTTTCCAATAGTTCGTCGAGTCTTTTCCATTTCCGTCTCTTCCATTTTTGCTCTGTTCTGTTTCCTTTTGCCCTTCTATACTTTTCGTAGCGACTTTCTCACGCTATCCTCGTCGGCTAAAGGCCCTATTTCATGAACTCAGTACTACGGCATCAAGAGAGTTGCATCGAGAAAATCAACATGGAGGAGATAGAGCTCTGTCGGTGACGTGCGTCAAAACACGCAGCTGTAAATGATGTACGTTATTGGCTAAGGGGTTATGGTGAATTGTTCATCTGTGAAATGTAAAAGTAAATAGTGATTATCTGTGAACAATTTGCGTCGGTCTCACCACCACGCAAGTTGCGTCAGTTGAAGTTGGTCCGTGCTCTACTTCAATAGAGCGTTTATAAACAAAAGCGCGAAATTCAAAAAGAGCTGCGATTTCTGGCTCGACGCAGGTCGAGCTGCGTCTATGAAAATGGACCTTATTATAAGAGAACTTGCTGGTTGGTTAATGGTGGGTTTCGTTGCGCCATTCAATCAGTTTTCGTTGAATTTACGTAGATTTTCTCGCAACTAATCCAAATCTAAAAAAATATAGTTGATTTATGTGTATAATCTAATCCATTGGTCGGTTTAGTTCATCAGGGACTATTGTTTGTACGTTGTATTGTTGTTGTTTTTTCTACCCACCTTATCATACATCTATTATTCACACGGTCATCTCTGTTTTACATGACTTTTGGTGTGTCACATGACTTGACGAATGAAATGTAATTCTTTCCTTATGAAAGTACCATTGTTATAAATAGGCAATACTCACAAAACTGATGTTGAGATCGATACAAAAACCGTGTAATAATATCTCTGGCGTCCTTGTTTTAGCGGTACAATTCCTTGTACACATAATTCTTAACGACATTTCCATCACGTTGTACTCCAATATATACTTTGAGAGCTTCCCAAGAACGTACCCGTGAGAAGGCTACATATAATTGACCATGATTAAACACGTCTCTGCGAAGATCAATGCTAATCCTTTCGAATGTTTGTCCCTGTGATTTGTTGATCGTCATAGCGAAAGCTATCTTTACAGGGAACTGACGTCGCTTGAAAGTAAAGGGATAATCATTTTCACAGTAAAGAGTAATGCGATGCAGAAAAACGAGGTCTCCACTTTTATCCCCGGAAAGAATCTCGCAACGCAAAACAGTATTACCTAATTCTAAAATCAATAATCTGGTACCGTTGCACAAACCTTCGTTGATGCTTAAGTTTCTAATGAGCATTATAATACCGTACTTTCTGAGGCGGAGCTCGTGAGGCGGCAAACTCGGTGGCGATAGCGTATTCAGGTATTCGGGCAAGATTGTCTCGTTGATTTGGTCGTTGTCTCCACAATTCTCGGTACTGTCGACGCTAGTGTATAGCCGTTCTGAAGTTTCGTCGTATAAATCCATGACTCTGGAATTGATTTCTTCAACGTCGACATTTCGAGCAGACAAAATGGCACATTTTGCTACATCTTTGAAGCGTCTTGCTCTTACAAATTGTCCGTATGTATCTTCAACAATATCTCGGTCTGCAGGCGCCATGCAACGGTCTGGTACTTTGAGGTTATCGTCCGGATCATTCAGAAGTCCATCACCAACGTCGAGTAGGAATTTAGCGAATTCTACTTCGTTAGGCAAAACTCTCATGTTTTCAGTTAACGCGTATTTGGAGAAGTGTGGCCACAGTGCACTGTACTTAATGGAAAGATTGACAGTTTCGCTACGAGTGCTTCGTACTTTTACTGGAAGAAGTTGTCGGAAATCCCCTCCGAGAATAATAACTTTTCCGCCAAACGGTTTGTTATTGTTCATAATGTCCTGTAATGTTCGATCCACCACTTCTAACGCATGACGTGGAGCCATAGGTGCTTCGTCCCAAATGAAAAGATCTACATTTTTCAAATACTTACCTTGTTTGGATTGAACCTTGATGCTTGATGTGGAATCTGCGTACAAAGGTACTGGGAGCCCAAACGTCTTGTGCACTGTCTTACCCTCAGGAAGTAATATTGCTGCTATGCCGGTGAACGCCATAGCACTGACGCACTTTCTTCTACCTCGAATGAGATTCGAAAGGGTGGTATACGCGAAAGTCTTGCCAGATCCTCCTGGACCGTCAACGTAAAAGCAAGTGTGCTCATCATTTTCATTGTCGATCGCACTCAAGATGGCATCAACGAATACCTTCTGGGTATTATTTAGCTGTCGATATTGTTGCATCCCAATTTCGGTTAACTGATCTATCATGGGGTCGAGCTCATCTTCGTCCGATATCTCCATCTGTTCCATTGCTGGGAATCGTGATAGACTGGAACCTTCGTTGATAAGCATTCTAGCGATTTGAGAATACGCTTTTCTCTGAGCTTGTTGCATACCCTGGCGCCTTGCATAATCTTCGGATAACTTGTCCTTGAATTCTTCCCACAGTTCTTCGGGATATATCGGTTGACAGTGAACCAAGATTCTAACAAATAGTCTGCGAAGCAAACCGGGCATCATCCAGATGGCAGCTTCTTCCATCGCTTTCCGCCACTCGTCATCGTCTTCGATTAGACCAAGGGCTAAACATGTGGCGATAAAACTTTCACAAACTTGGCCATCGACGGTCCTCAAGTTTTGGAAACTCGTGGCTCCTTTAACCTTTAATAAAAGTAACCGAAGGTGAAATAGCTCAGTCTGAGCGGGACTTACCGAGTACATTCTTCCAAATGCGTCATGCCTACGCTGTCGTTTTTCCCATCTGGAGACGGTCTGTCCTTCTACGTTTATTCGTTTAAAGACATAATGGGACGGGATGTCTGGATACGCATATTGCCTTGCAGATTCATCCCGAACATTCAGCGCGAAGTAGTCATTTAGCATACTCACTCGACTCATAGCATTCCTTATGCCGTCGTCGTTCATGTCAGTCGGAATTGTGACACTCTGCTCGTTAGGTAGATGTACGGGAAGTCGTAAGACCGGATGGCTCTTCTCTTGCATCTTTTTTTCACAGATACGCCAAACTGCCTCATTTGGTCCAACATAGCGTGCTTCCAAGTGATCTTTGATTTCATCGTGATTGATGACATACTCTTCAATGTCGCCGTTTTCGGTGTTCGTAATCTGGATAGCAGCAGCATCGGGCCCTTTGAAAATATATTTGAACAGGTACTTTGGAGCCGTTACGCTAGTTACAATTTCAACATTAATGTGACTATTAAAAATGCGTGACAACGTCGGACAATACGGCACGACCCATCGATTGTCAACGACGTGTCCTCCACGACGTTCGTACAAAGCTCCAGTTTCTCTCCTACGGTAAAGCGGATAAGCGTCTGCATCCATCGTAGTTTCGTCGCGAAATGGTTTCGGAAAGTGTTTAGAGCATTTTCCATTCACTTCGCACCACGCTCCGCAAGGTCCGTGAATCATATTGGCCATGACAATTCGATGCAACTCGGGATGCAATTCAGGATCGGGAATCTCTGCAGAGATACACCTATCAACCATTTCTGGAGTTGACAATTTTTGCTTCAGTATCACCAGCAAGTGGATGTGCAGCAAACCACGCTTCTGTGACTCAATCGTATATACATATGCTTGCACTTCACCAAACATTTTTTTGCGGACGATTAAATCGAGCAAGTGTTTCTTCTTTAAATCGAATACACGGGCGGTGAGATCTGGTCGGTCTGACGATTGTTGACCAGGAAAAAGATTTTCCTTTATCTCGCGCCAGTTGGGATTACACGTCATTGTAATGAAGAGGTCTGGCTTCCCGAATTTTCGTACAATTGCCATAGCATCTTGGTAGTGTTGCATCATATTTCGAGGTGAGCCGCCGAAACTCGAAGGCAAGATAACGATTTTACCAACTCGTGCATCTGTGTTCTGCGCAGTAGTTTGTAAATGATCTACCAATCCGGAATAGCTCTCAGCGCGTATTTTAACTTGATTAGCCTTTATGAACTCGATCCGATCCTTCTCGATTTTTACGTAATTATCTACTACCCATTGTTGGAAAAGACGTCGTCCCAAAAGGATGACATTTCCCTGATCATTTTGGCGAATAGCCATTTGATATTTGGTGTAAGCCTCTCTGGACACTCGTTTCGCATTATTGCCTGTTTGTCGTAGATCCCGATGCCAGCCTCGAGTACCAAAGGGATAGAACAGTGGGTATACCCAAGGCTCAACATTGGGATCCATAGTACTTACCGACTGTAGTCTCCTCGTGTTTTTGTTGCATATAGTGACATAGGATTCGGGAATTTCTCCATCGGCGGTAATGGAAAATACGGCAGCTACCTCGTTGCTCCTTTGGAAATTGAATCGTCTGCGATCCATCCCTGGCTTTAATGTAAATAGTAATTGTAATTCAGCGGGCGGTTGTGCTTCGTCAGATTGATTGGCCTGTTGAGCTTGCAACTCTTCGCCCATCATTTGGTACGATTGAGCGAAAACGTTATTTTCACGCATAATGCGATCAATTGCTCCCAATATACCTCGATCGAGCGCGGTGTTTCGTCGTTGTAAAGAATCGACTGCTTCGTGTGAATCGACGATAAATAGCTGACCATAAGTTGGAAGTTCGCCGGGTGCTGGACAGATTGCAGTGTTTACTTGGTAGTAAATTTGGCCCTGTATCTTGAAGCAATACGGCCCGGGTCGTCTCCCCTCAAAATTCACCAAATTAGCGTTAAACGAAGCAAACGAAAAGGATGCATTATAGTTTCGAATGCGCTCAAAAAATGTGTTTGATTTCTCATGAGTTCCATCGAATAATGAATGCAATTCGTCAGGCATCTTTGGGAGAGGTTCAATACGGATTTTTCCATGACTGCAACAATCGTGAAATGAATTTTTCATGTTCGATATTTTTTCTGACTTGAAATGTGAAGCATTGCAGTGTGTGCAGAACTCAGTCATGCCACCACCGTAATGTTCCTGGATGTCATTAATTTGTCCGGCAGGCAATACGTTTCTTTCCCCGTGAATCCTTTGTCGTGCACGGTACGAATGCTGACGCTGTGCATTAGATAATGTGTTGTTAGCTTCTTGAGTGTCGGAGTTATCCGTAACTACCAATTCCTCTTGTAATCCGGGCACCCGTTCAAATGGCACTACCACTGTTGATTGCCCTGTCGTTACAATGGTGTTTCTTGAAGCCGATACAATGCGGGGACACCGTTCAATTTGAGGAGTCGAATCAGATGTGCAAAGTGACACTATAGTCGGTTCTGGAGCACCAACTTCTCTTATCACTTCTACCCGATTTGTGCTGTCAGTAGTTACGGTGCCCACAGGTGTTCCCGATGTACGGAATAGTCTCGTCTCCATCATATTCGAGGACGTCACGTTCAGGGGATTATATTGTATCTCCACGGGTTGTTCGTCTCTTGCATTTGTACGAGTCTGCATGGCATTACTACGGCGTTTTTGCTGGCTTGCAGCTCGTTTGTTTCGCTTAATACGCCTGAATTCCTCCTCTTCTTCAGGTGTTCGAATAACTCTTTTTCGTCCCATAATTTGGAGTTATTTTGCAATAAATATATTGCTATTCAGCCTATACGTTAGTACTTTTGAATACTAACTTGAAAAAATGTATACTCTTACAGAACTATTAAAGTTTTCAGGAAAATTCAGGCCAATAAAAAATCACGTAACCAATTATTGAATAGACATTGGAAAGGAATTATTGATTTCGCATATAATATTGAATTATAAGGGAAATATTGACTGGATTTATGGCACACACATTTCGTACATAAACGCAGTCGTATTCTGTTATATTAAGTTACAATATTAATCTGATTTGAATTCGGTTTGGGGAATTTAATTCAGATAAACAGCAATTTTTTCGATTCTACTTTTTTAAATTTATCATCATCGTCAGTGTCATTTACTCAATTTAGTTCAATTCAACTTTGTTCAATTAACTTCAGTTTCGTGTTATCAACTCAATAGCGTTTCTTTCAATTCAATTCAATTCAATTCAATTCAATTCAATTCAATTCAATTAATCTTCATCGTAATCAGGATCATCTTAGGTTGAGAATCGTTGGTAACCTGAAAAGAAATAAATAAAAGAAGTTAGTGTCCAGAATTCGATATAATATTTAGAATTTTTCAAAATTACAGTACAATTTCCTTCCCTGTCTGACTAAAATTGTACCATCAAATTTGCTTATTTTCTTTCAGTTCTATTAAGGGGGTGGAGTCACCAAAAAACTTGTTCAGCAGGTTATTCTAAATCACGCGCAGAGTTTTCACAAGTACCAGAAATTCATCCTGTGATTACAAGCAAAATATAGAGGCTACGGAGCTCTAACACGACGCAAAAAATTTGTTTTCCATCCCCAAAAAACAGTTTTTAGTCATTCAGCTGAATGCAATATCGAGAAAGTTATAGCATTATAAATTTTGGGCATATTTTGGTGACTCTACCCCCTTAAACGTTCCATATTTTTTAAAGTATTTATCTGTATGATATTGGAGGTTGCTATAGGTCATTAATTTTTTTCATTTAAAACATAATCTAGTAAAGAAATAAACACATATTATAGAATGAGTAAAAAAAAGTTTTATTTGTTTGGACTCCTATATTAAAAAAAAAAATTTATTGAAACATTAAAAATTTTGTTGCTTGGATTAAATCCGGAGGAACCCGGTATGTCAAGTGATTGTACGATGAGCAGAACAAACTATTTTTGTTGCTAGTTGATACGAAAAATGGTTTAATCAAATATTATGTACAATAAACTGAATATAATTGAAGGTATCCATTGATTAGTGGAACCAAATGTACAAATTGTTGAGATATTATGTTTTTAAATAAGTTAAATTTCGATTTGAGTAAAAGTTTATTTGAATTTAAAAAAAATTGATAATTGGTATCTTCTTTCAATGGCGATTCTTTCGATATTTAATGTTCGAATAGAAATGATGATGTTAGTTGCTGGTTCAACAAAAAATACAACTTTTTGTGCGGGTCAACCTTGTATCAAGAGACACGGCAGCGTCTCGACACCAAGTTAAAATGAAAAAAATTAAAAGGAAGGCGCGAGACTGCCGCACTCTTATATACTCCAATATGGCATAAAAACTCGTTAATTTCTCTATGCGTTATTTAATCTTGAAGAATTAATAAATATTATAAACACGTGACGTTAGTGATAAAATTATGACTTACCTTTAAATGCTCTAAAATTAATTCCTGAGAGGCAGCCCTCGGTCTGAAACGATGATGAGTCCAGCAGGTGAAGTTTTATAGACTTCACTGTTTATACAATACGTCACTGCTAGCCCAATATACGACGATCTCAATGTTGCCAAATTCGGCGAGCTTACGATACATTCAACGCTCCCGGAAATACAAATTGTGAGCTCGTAGATTTTTCGATTGTAGCAAGTTGAATATTTCCCTCCAATTTTTTCTTTTGTGCAGTTGTGTCCTTTTTTTATTATTTTTGTCCTGTTTATAATAAGGGTACGATGCAGGACACGCGAAATTATAACGAACGTGACAGTTTTCTCGCATTAAAATAGCAGCGGAGCGCAATTGTTCTATTCACAGCCTCCCATATTCACCCAGAGAGAAGACTTATTTAAATACGAAGCTGATAGATTATTTATTTGAAAACAAATAATCTGTTTTTTCGATCAAATAAATGCTTATGTGTATCAAACGTGGACTTATATGTAGGACAAATAAAAATATATTTGTAAAAAATAAATGTTCCATTAGGTTCTATTAGGTACAAATAAATATTTGCTTAAGAGCATGTGCGAGCGGTCTGTTTTACCGATAAATTTTCGGACAGAGTTTTCGGGCAATCGAGTTTCGGGAAAACGGGTTTCGGGGAAATGGATCCCTACCGATGCTGGACCTTCCTGTTATACCGACGAAGTACACGATTTCGTAATATGCACGATACTTCGTTAAGAGCATGTGAAAAACGACGAGGAACTCCGACAGCGTCGGTATAGTAGGGACTATCGAAAATTGGGAAACATTCAAGGGAATACACTAAATTCGCCAGTCAACGTAGCCGAAGGCAATTTGATTATGTATTTTGGTATTACGACCTCGAATTTACCCATTAGAACCCAATAATTCACGAAAATCTCCTGCAAACTGAAAACTGAGCGAGGAAAATCACGCGATCAGCTCTGCAAGCAGCGCCAGTGGAGTAGCAACGAACTAAACTACTAAACGCTTTTTTACACTTCTATGTAATTTTTCAACTCACACCATTCCTAAACTATCAAACCGAATGATTTGAAATTTGCCAGTTTATTCTGGACACCTATGTCTAGGTCACCTGGGTCAAATTTTTCGGAATTTCGCTGCACAATAATTATTATATGCATTTCCGTTTTAGGCCTCTCAGATTTCAGGTAAAAATGTACGTTTCTAACTTGAATTAAAAAATTCTCTGACCCAGGTGACCTAAAGAGAGGTCTCCAGAATAACCTGTTCAAATTTCAAACCATTCGGTTTGATAGTTTAGCAATGGCGTTAGTTGGAAAATTCACATGCACACTGTTTTACCATCAGGGACGGTAAAACAGAGCTTTCACATGCTCTTAATATGCTGCGAATAAACTTCAAATTATACAAGCCTTTAACATGAACATAAACGTGACAAATTCTCCTAAACGGTTGGCTTTTCGATCAAAAGACGAGAACAGCCAACTGTTCGCATCTTATGTTCCGAAGATCAACTGGGTCGGAGAAATTCGGATAACAGTTTTTGTTACCGACAGAGGAGTATCACATAACCTTAAGAGCATGTGATACCCCTTCCTCCGCGGTGCACGCGTGTAAGACACACTTGGCGAGAAAATAAACGAACGGGAAAACTAAATTTGAGTTTCTCTATGGGTGCTTTAAAATTACGAAGTAAAATAAATTCTCGTCTTACACAGAATTGAACGCTGCAGAAGGTATGGCTTGCTTTGATTCGTATTCTCAAAACACCGATGGAAAAAAACGATTGCAGTTTTGTTACCAGTAGTCGGTGTATCACAAGTTCTCTAAAAAAAACTTTTGTGCCTCATGTCACAGCGAAATTTCGGTAGCCAATAAAGAATAGAAAAATGTAGATGATGTGAAAGTCACGTGATCGCTACACGAGTTCGATAGAAAATAGACATAAGTTCATTGTCCTCTCGTTGGAGCCAAAGAGACGGCGTTTCTTTTGCTAATAAAATAGAATAGAAGAGAACATACTGTAAAGGAGTTTGGTACCCGTTGAGTACATTCGTCAGTGTATCACATAACCTTAGAACTCTTAGGAAAAACTGGTCAAAAAGATTATACATCTCGGGAAATTTTTTCAGATGCGAAATGCGAAATCGAATATTAACCTTTTATTAACCCCAGACCGATACTCCTATTTATGTTCCCTACTGAAAAAGTTCATGTGATAAATCGCATAATGTTTTGACCGAAATCGGCATATATTTTATCATGTAATTTAACATGTAAATACCACTTGATACATCACAAATCACATAATAAATCATACAAATATCAAGTATCAGATAAAATACGTAACAAATTACATGAAAAATCATATGTTTCGATATGTATGTTTCTTACGTATTTTATCTGATACTTGATATTTGTATGATTTATTATGTGATTTGTGATGTATCAAGTGGTATTTACATGTTAAATTACATGATAAAATATATGCCGATTTCGGTCATAACATTATGCGATTTATCACATGAACTTTTTCAGTAGGGTTGTCTTCGGCTGAGCCATATGTTTGTGCTCTGAAATATCGGTTTTAGGTTAATAAAGCTGAAGTTTACATATTATATATTTTTTTTATTTCATGAACATATTTTACAAATTATTATGGAAATAATGAAAGAACGGTCGAAGCAACGCGCGATGAGACGGAAAAACGGGAAACTGATGGCAGTAAGTACGAGGAAAAAAATGGAGACTCTTGCCTTGCCCTCTGAAATCACTCTTTTCTTGCCCTCTGCAATTGAAAAGAATTTTTTTTATGTTTTATATATACAGCTATGGCAGCTGTAATGTGGCTTCATTTTTTCAATTTTTATCTATCTTCATGTACCTTTTCTGGCGTACACGTTATTTCATGCATTATATCCGGGTTCAAGTCTTCATCGTCCTCTCTCAATATTATCGCTGTGCCATCACTGATTTTGAGGGTTGGCATGGCATCCCGGAATTCAACGAGTCCGGTTATTTTGACAGGCGAACCCTTTTTCATTCCCGTTGGCACGTTTATAAAAGTTGTCATGCGTAGCGGAAGCTTAAATGTACCATTGGTCAATGCACCAATCGCATGTGCAACGGTATCGTTACGTTGACGACTCATCATAAACATCATTTTGATCCATCCTGAGATTTCTATTAAAAAAATTAAATAAAAACATTTTAATTTAGACAAGAAATATTATTACAAATAGTTTGATTATGAATTGAAAAAAAAAAAAAAACACTTACGAATCCGTTGTCCTTCCATGTCTACGATATCTTCCCATTCGGACACCTGCACTGGTGCAACGTCTTCTGGAATGGAAGTTGTGTAAAAACCTTTGTTTGCCTCTATAACGGTGTGCTGTTGTACCGTTAGTTCGAACTTTGCATTTCCCATATTATATGCGGCATTTTGAATTTCTTTCGAAACCGCTCCATTCAAATGAATAATCTACAAAGAAAGGAATCAAATTGTTTTTTTATGTCGCATGAGAAAGGGATGAGATGATGGGGTAGACATTCAACAAAGAAAAATATTTTTAAAGATACTCAAAATTGCGAGTCCATTGATGCAATTGCTTCAATTTGCAACATCAAAAAACCCGAATTCTGAGGGCTTATCATCATTGGATGATACCTTATACCACTTTTTCTTTTTAATACCTTATTTAATTCTAGGATTTCTCGAACCCTGGGAACCTCCGCCTGCCAAGCCAAACACTGCACTCGCTTGCCCTTTCCATTGTTCAACACGAATTTCAACACGGTCAGGTTTTGCGCTTTCCCAACTAATTTTGGGAGCTCCAAAACGTCTACATACCCCACTATTTCTCTGCAATTTAAAATCATACATGACTCTAATAAAAAAAAGAACCGCGGATTTTTATAAATATTTACAATAATGCCTTCTTTTTTTTATAATGCTCAATCCACAAAATTTCAACACACTTTTTTTGCCGGTTTCGAGAAAAGCTGAATCAAATTTTATTTTTCATACTATTATTATTTTATTTGTTATATTAATTGCAAAAAAAAAGAGTATTAA